>AUXN01000144.1:0-19230 GCA_000482125.1 Strigomonas galati
GGCTTCTTACTGTATAGTCTTGCCAGCTGGTGTCTCTATTTTTTTTTTTTGTTCTCTTAATATTTTCTTTTTCTTCACATTAGTGAGTAATTGTATTTCGGCGTGTGATGAAGGCGCTTGTGTATACACCAATACGAGAATAAAAAACAATAAAATAAAGATGGGAAACTTTGGTTTATAGTGGTCGGCCAAAATCAAACAATGCAATAGATGAGAGGGTCCGCATCTGCCTGTGTGTAAAAGTTTCCTTTTTCCTCCACAGTCACACACACACACACACACACACGTGAAACCACATGGAGCAAAAATAAGAGCAATGCTTTACTCATTACTGCTGCTCCAGGCGGCGCTTGACGATGCCCTTAGGGTAGTTCTTCGCCATCTCAATGCACATCTTCTCCACGGCCGTCTTAATGTCGTCCACCTCCGGCGCGATCTGCTGCAGGCGCGTGGTGTCGAGGTAGTTGTTGCTGCGCGCAGAGAGCAAGATCTTGTCCTGCTCTTCCACGGTGAAGTTCTCGTAGGTGTAGCCGGGGTCCACGTGCTTCTTGTACAGGTCGAGCACCTCGTTGTGCGAGATGGTGCCAGGGTTGGTGAAGTTGATGGTACCAGTGGTCTTCTCGGCGCACAGGCGGATGAGCACGGGGATCATTTCCGGCAGCACCGTCATGCTGTTCTGAATGTTGACAACGCGCGTGTAGTTGGCAATCTTCGTGATGAAGTTGTACGGGCTATCGTCGGCCGTGATGGGCATGCGGATGCGGCAGTTCAGCACCGTCTCGTTGAAGAGCAAGTGCATCAGGCGGTCCGTGTAGCCCTTGACGGTGCTGTAGGAGGAGCCGAAGAAGTTGGGCTTGTCGGCCTCGGAGAAGCCCTGACCGGCGAGCTGGTGCACATCGTCGTAGTGGAAGATGCAGCCGGTGCCGAGGTAGCAGAAGTGGATGTTGCGGCTCGTGCAGAGCTGCGCAAGCACAAGCGGGCTCCACATGTTGTCACGCATGTTCTCCACCAGCTTGCCCTTCTGCTCGAGGTAGTCGATGGTGAGGAACTCGCCACCGCGCGTGCGGCCAATGAGGGAAATCACGCGGTCGGGCTTCACATCGTCCAGCTCGTGGGCGACAGCGACCTCGTCGTCCGCGCGGGAGGTGGCGCCGATGCCAGTGTGTCCGGCGGCGGCGAGGGCAGCCATCACCTGACCACCGATCCAGCCCTTGTGACCCCAAACGAGAAACTTCATTCTTTTATTATATATTTAAAAGAAAAATATATATATATATATGTAATATGTATATAAAGAAATGAAAAGCACCGGAAGAGAAAACGATAAAAGTGAGAAACCTAAATTTTCCTACACAATAAAAAATAAGGAGAAGAAGAACGGAGCAATATTATAACAACATTAATAGTAAAGACTATGTGCACATGCGTGCAGAAATTCAGTTTGCTTGCATGTTGTTTTGATATCACAGACATTATCGATAATTTTTGACGTGCTGTGCACTTGCTATTACTATCATCTTTTTTTTTTTTTTTTGTTTTTGTAAATTAATATTAAGCCTAGACATGTGAGAGAGAGAGACAGATTATCAAGATATTTAAGTGTTTAATTCAACAGCTGTTCTTGTAGGAGTTGTTGTATATATATATGTTTATGTTAATGGTTCCAAGCGTGTCTTACAACGAAACACAGTATTAAAGTGAGAAAAAAGCACGGATCCGTAAATGGATGTGTATTTACGTTCACTTTTGGCTGACCGCATTTACAGCTTACCAATCGCCTTGTACCACAAGCGGCGCAGGCCGGTTGCGTTATCGACACTATTCTCAAGATCCTTGATGGCTGGGTCGTCCGCGAGCGAGCGGCGCACCTCGGGGTCATGTGCCGCAACACAGCGCTTCAGCACCGTCATGTCCTTCTGACAGTGGCTCACCTCGAACATGTTCATCATCATGCACTGGTGCAGCTTCTCCGCCTCGTGCGAGCACTCGTTCGTGATCTCGAAGTTCTTGTAGCTGTACGGCTTCTCCTGTGTACGGTTCGTCCAATCCTTCACACAGTTGTAGTACTTGCCGCGCTGCATCTCGCATGCGCCCTTTGGGCGGTCTGGGCCGTAATCGTACTCCTTTAAGCACGCACGCCACAGAGCGGCCTCAACAGCACACGGTGCAGGGTCTTCCACGATGGCGGGCATTTCCTTTCACAGTGCTTGTGTGATTGTGTTCCTAGAAAAAAAAAAAAAGATGTATACGAAAACTACATAGGAAACGAATAGCAAAAAGGTGGAGGAAGGAAAACAATTTCAATAAAGAGTACGTTTGTAAATAAATGATATATAACATAAAAAAAAAAAGTAAACGACAAATAATAGGTGTCACGACAAAGTAAAAGCATCATCAACAATAATTTATATATGCAGGAAGGGAAAAGTATACAGAATATTATATGTACAGTAGCTACAAAGACTGAGCGTGTAGCAAAAAGAAAAATAAAAAATAAAAGAAAAAAGAAAAAGAAAAAGAAAAAACGTTTCAGTAAATAAAATTCATCCTGACGAATTTATGTTAATTTTTTTTTTATCTTGTTGTTTTTTGATTTTCTTTTTTGTTTGTTTGTTCCTATTCTACCGCTGCTGTTGCTTGCGCGTCGATACACTGCTCTAGATTAGTCTTCCTTTCCCTTTGGAAGCGGATGATCGGAGGGTAGGTCGACGATACTAAACAGCTGCTTGAACGCCGACACCCAGCGGAAGTGGTCTTCGCGATTGGCAGCGCGCAATAACAGTTTGTACTCCTTCTTCTTTTCGTGATAAATGACGCAGAGTTCCCGCCCTGGCTTGCTCGCCTTCTTGTGTGTTTTGCTCGACGGACATGTCACG
The DNA here is from genome assembly GCA_000482125.1 of Strigomonas galati. Taxonomy (NCBI): domain Eukaryota; phylum Euglenozoa; class Kinetoplastea; order Trypanosomatida; family Trypanosomatidae; genus Strigomonas; species Strigomonas galati. The sequence continues at coordinate 2,877 of AUXN01000144.1, forward strand.
ATTCGAGTGTCCTGGAGTGGAAAGCGCAGAAAGCCAATCGGCTTCCGGCACAGCTCGTCCTCATAGTAGCCAAGACACACCGAGTCGTTGAAGCTTGCGAGGATGAAATAGCGCCGCTTCCAGTTAGAGATCAGGCCCAACTTGCTCTTTCCGATGGAGCACTTCTCAAGCCACCCTTTGCACACACTGTTACCACCGCTACCGCCACCGCCTTCTCCTCCTGGTATTGCGCTTGTAGCGGCGGTGACAGACGGTTGGGGATGTAGGTCGCCCGTCCGATCCGTGAAGGGAGGCGCTGCGAAACTAGAGTTGAAGAAGAGGGTGCTGCCAGACGGCGGCAGGGCCGGTCGAGTGCTCGGTGACAGCGGCACCGCTTGCTGTGCCAAGGACGCGGCCGCCTCGCCAACGCCCTCTTCTGAGTGAGACGGGGACAAACTCGACGACGCGTCGAGCGATGAGTCATCTTTATCTTCCCCCTCATCGTTGGATGTATCCATTTTGCTTGCACGCGCTGGTGTCGCCACAGAGCTCTTCGGGTCGTCATAGAACGGCGGCGGCGTCATCAGCTCTGGGAGGCCTTTTGTGGCTTCCAGTACTTCCTGTATCGCTGCCGTGTTGTCTTCCGGGAGCAGCTGGCCACTCTGGAAGTAGCCTTCGATCGTCTTGGGTGGTGTGGGGGTGGCAAATTCGCTTTTGCTCGCACGATTCTCCATGAGAAGAAACCCTTTTCCATGCGGGCGGTCGTGCACGAAGTGGCCATAGTACCGTTGCCCCTCCGGCTGCTTGTACGTGAGGAGTCCGACGCCGTGCAGCTGCCCAGCGCGAAAGTCGCCCTTGTAGTGGTCCCCATTCGCGAAGAACATCTCACCGCGGCCGTCAGGCTTTTCGTCTTTCCACTCTCCCACATAGCGACGGTTGCTGCCAGGGAACTCCATCGTCCCGCTCACCTTGCGGCCGTCGCGCCACAGGCCGTGAAACAGACGGCTGCCACCGCCGTAGCTGGCAAGTCCTTCACCGGTGCACGTGTTCTCGACAAACTCGCCCTCGTAGAAGTCGCCATTGGTTTGTGTGAGACGGCCGCGGCCGTGCCGCTTCCCGCCCTGAAACGTCCCAACGTACACACGGCCATCAGAGAAGGTGTACTGACCTTCCTCCCCATCCTTCATCATGCCGCCGTGAAGCAGACCGGCGAACTTGTCCCCATTCGCGCACACCACTTCCCCCTTGCCGTCAAACTGCCCCTTGTGAAAATTGCCATCATAACGCACCACTGTGGGTAATGTGGTGGGGGCAATATCGACAGCACCTCTGGCTGCTACAGGATTGCTGCTTTCAAATCGACCCCAGCCTTCCATGGATCCTTTGAAGAAAGTACCGGTGTAAGTACCATCAGGCGTCACTAATGCTCCTTGACCTTGCAGGGTGTGGTCCTTCACATTTCCAGTGTAGAAGAAGCCGGCTGAAAGGTCAATGTGCTCGTAACGGCCGTCGTCGTAGGCAGCTAAGCACGAGCGTTGTGCCTCACCCAGCATGGAATGCAACGACTAAAAGGAAAATGAGTGTATATAGTGTATGGACACAGTTAAAATGTAACTATAAAGAAAGAAAGAAAGAAAAACGAAAAACAAGAAGCAACGATAATGTAAAAAGGTAAATGAATGCTAAAAGGAAAATAAGAGAATGCCACGAGGGAGGAGACGCAATTTGGTTTAAATGGAAGTTTGCATTCAATTCGGTACATACACAAAACGGGCCCAGCTGGTGACAATTGTAACCATCTTGAGCCCATATACATATGTATACAGACAGAGAGATGAAATTATTGAAATTTTTTTTTTGTAATGTTGTATGTTTGGTTGTTTTTAGAGCAAGCAGCACTTTAAATATATGAGTGAAGGCTCTTATCTTTAATTGGGTGATTTTTTTTTTTTTTTACATTTATATGTGTATAAATAAATAAATGTATGCGTTTAGCTTATAATTCAAAAAAAAAAAAATGAAATGATACACAGCATGCATAAATTAGAACACCTGATACATTAAAAAGGGGAACAAAGTCTAGAAAGAAACACACAGAAAACATATAATAAAGGGTACAATGAAAATCTGCAATATATATATATATATTTATTTATTTATTTATTTATAATGATGTATAAAAGAACTGTTATAACAAGCAATAATTAAAAAAAGCGAGCAAAAGAAGAAGAAGAGAAAAAGGTAGAGGAAAGATTAACTCAAGTTGGGAATATTTAGCAAGAAAGAAAAGAATGATCTTTAAATTATTTTATTTTAGATCAACAACAACGACGACGACGACGAAAAGAAAAAAAAAAAAAAAGTTAACACGTGTGTGTACCCCACTGATATATGTATATATATATATATATATATATATCATCTCAAGTCATCATCATTTTCTAATGCAACATGTCGCCCCGTCTTCTTGGTGCGCTTTGCCTGTGGTGGCCTAGGTGGCGGTGATGCTACCGGCGCCGCGCCCAGCGCCACTGCTGCTGCGGTGGTGGTAGTGGCAGGGGCCGATATCGCCCTGTCCTGCTTTACGTGCAGCGCCTTGAGGCGCATGACGGTGGTGCCCTCGAGCTCAGGGGGGAAGGGGTAAGAGATGCCTAGCCGATCGCCGAGTGCCATGTACTCCACCAACTTCTGCTTGGTGGGCATGAGCTGATTCGTAAGGGCAACGATCTCCGACTCCTTGTTGCGCAGTTCGCGGCGCATCCGCTTCACCTCTTGCGTGGCGTCCGCCGTGCTCATGTTGAGCGAGTTCTTCTTGATCTCGCTCTTCAGGCGCTCGTTCTCGTCCTGTAGGCATCGCACCTGCACCTCCACGTCCTGGATCGACTGCCGCTGAAAGGAGCTGTTGGGGCTTTGCGGAATGGAGCTATTCATGCGCGAAATCAACGTGCCAGAGGAGGCCTCCAGCGCCTTCATGCGCTTGTGCATGCCGCTGCGTTCGTCGTCCATGTCCTGGTAGGCGGCCTCAAGCTCCTCCTGGGCGTTCTCGAGGTCCTTCGTCAGGCGGGCGTTGTTCTCCTTGAGGGTGGCGTTTTCCTTTTTTGAGCATGTCAATCTCGTGCTCCATCTTGGTCAGACTCGTTTGTAGCCCCGCCACGTCCGTCACCGCCGCCGCATCGCCACCAACGCCGCGCGGCGTCATACCGTCGGGGGTGGCGAGCACGTCCGCGCCGTCGTCGCCGACAACCTGGTCCGCTAGCGTCTTTTTCTTCTTGATCTTCTTTACCTTCTTCTTGGGTTTGTCGGGCGCCAGCGGGTCATTTTTCCCGCCATTTTCCTCGCCTTGCTCTTCTAGCTCGTGCACGCGGTCCTCGAGAGCCGCCGCTTGCCTCTCCGCGTCGGCGAGGGCCGCCTCCTGCTGTTGGAGCTTCGCTTCGAGCTCCATGATGCGCATCTGCGCAGCGGCACCGCCGGCGGCAGCTGCTGGTGCTGCTGCTGCTGCTGCGTCGCGACCATAGAAGGCGCCGCCGCCACCGTTGCTCGCCTGCTTCTTCTTGAGGTCCTCGTTCTCGGCCAGAAGTGCCTCATTGCTCTTCTTCAACGCTGCGGAGCGGTTGATCTCAATCTCGTAGGCGGCGCGATCCGTGCCGGACATTCTACTCTTGAGCTGGGTCTGGAGGGACATGATCGTTCGCTGGTCGTCCTCCGCGTCGGCCTTCTGCTGGGCCTGCATCCGTTTGATCTCTCCGCGCATGCGGTCGTTCTCGCACTGCAGCTGGTACTGCCTATCAGGGCTAGCAGTGGAAGTAGGGAAGGCCGTCAAGGGAGGAGGGTTCGCTGTCAAGGGTGTGACAACGGCTCCGGTAGGGGAGGCAGGGGCAGGTGCACCCTTCTGGAGCTCCTCAATCTGTGCCCGCAGGGCCTCCTCGGCTCTGCACTTGTCTTCGAAGGCACGGCGCTGCTTGTTCACCTTGTCCTCGAGGTCCTTAATCGTCGCGGCATCCTTCTCGATTTGTGCCTGCTTCGTCACCAAGTCCTCCTTCATTTGGTCTACGTTGTCGATGAGCTCGGTCGACTTCTTCTGCTCCACCGTGTACTTCTCGGAGAGGGCGCTGCGGTCTTGTTGATACTTCTCCTGCAGCGACTCGATCTGCTTGACGTGCTCGTCATTCTCTGCCTCCAAGTCGACGATGGTTTGACGGTAAATGAGAATCTCCGACTTGAGCTTTTCCAGGTCGGCGTTCTTCTTCTTGATCTCCTCATTGAGCTTGTCGCGCTCGTCCACGACCGACTTGTACAGCCCCTCCGCCACAAACTGCCCCTGCGTCGACTGCACCTCCGCGATGGTGTTGTTCGCCTTTTCTAGCTCCGCCCTGAGCGTTGCCACCTCCTTCTGCGACTGTGCCTCAGCCGTCGTCTTGGCTGTTGTGCGCTCGTTGTCCATCTTGAGGGCCATCTCGCGGATGCCGTCCTGCATGTCGCTCATCTGCGTTTCAAGGGACTCGTTCACCTTGCGCAGGCGCTCGTTCTCGGTCGTGAGCATCGACACCTGCTCCTTCAGCTTCGCCTCGCTATCGGAGAGCTGGTTGACCTTGTCCTGCCACCCTTGCACGCTGTTCTTCTGCGTGACGGAGACCGTGTGCTGCGCGTCTGTGATGGAACGGAGGCGCTCAATCTCCTTGTTGGCCTCGTCTAGCTGTTTCTTCATGGGCGCCATGGTGTGCTCCATCTTCTCCTTCTCGGCCTGCAGCTCCGCGTACTGGCTCATGTTGATGCTACGACTCTGCGCCAGCTCCATGTAGGCGATCGTCTCCTTGGCCTTGACGTACTTGTCCTCGAGCGCGCTCGTCGAGGCGATGCGCTCCTCCAGCTGCTTCTTGTCTGTCTGGATCTGGTCTAGCTTCGCCCGTAGCGAAGGGATTTCTTCTATCTGGCGTTGCAGCTTCTTGTTCTCTGTCTTGCACTGCTCCAATTCCGCTTCGGCTGCTTCCTTGTTCGACTGCAGGGTGCGCTGGTCCGCCGTCACAGCGGCACACTTCTTGAGCAGAAACGCAATACGCTGCTTGTCCTCCGTCGTCGCCCGCTCGAGGCGCTGCGCCTCTTGGTCTCTAGAAACGGCGTAGGCCTGTGCCTGCTGCAACTGTAGTGTCAGCTGCTCCTTCTCGAACTCTAGCTTTGCTATGCGCTCCTTGTTGGAGTTGAGCGTCTGCAGCACCTGCGTCGTGTCCAGGTCGTCTGCCGGAACCACGTTACCCTTGCCCGCTGCCTTTCGCTTCGCATCAGCGTCTTCCAGGTATTTGATGCGGTCCTTGCAGAGGCTCACCTCGTGCGCAAGCGCGTTCTTCTCCAGATCTAACTTGCTGTACTGTTCCGCAGAAACCGAGCGGGAAGCGGCGGACTGCTGCGTCGACAAGTCGCGTTGGCACTCCACTAGCTTCGCCTGTAGGGCGGCAAAGTTTTTGTCTTGCTTGGCGGTGGTATCGAGCATTTGCGCTTTTGTCGCCTGCAGGTCCTTCCGCGCATTCTCCGATTCGATCTTGGCATCAGCGAGCTGAGAGCGCAGCGTCTCGCAGCGCGTGCACGTCGTGGGCGCGGCCGCCATGCTTGACGCCACCTGCCTCTGCAGGTCCGCTACCTGCGCCTTGTGCGCGCTGCGCTCCGACTCTAAGCGGCGATTGCACTCGTCACATTCGGTGCACTTCATCTGATGGAGCTGCTCCTCCGTCGCTAAGGCACTACGTAGTTGCTCCAGTTCTGTCCTCAGGCGTTGCAGCTCGCTGTCCGTCGCTGAGGACTGCACGGGAGCCACGGAGCTCTTGCGGGACTCCGAGACGGCCTTCAAGTTGTTCTGCAGCTTGATCGTTTCATCGCACTTGGCGCGGAGACTTTCGTTGATTTGAAGCAGCTTGTCGTTCAAGTCGGAGGAGCGCTTTTGCTCGCGCAGGAGCTGGGACTTCAGCTCGCCAATCACGGAGGAAGCGCCGGCGTCCTCAATGGGCAGGATGCGCACGCTGATACTCTTTGGGTTGCCGTCGCTCATCAGCTCTTGCTGTTCCTTGATGACCTTGGACAGCTCCTGCGCGTTTGTAGTCGCACTGTGGAGGCCCGAGACGAGAGCCTCGACTTCATCTTGCGTGGTCGGATGCGTCGTCTTGTACTCGACAAACTCGTTCTGTAAAGCTTCGCAAAGCTTCTCAAGCTGGTCGCGGGCCACATTTTTCGAGCCGCCAAACCAGCCTGACTTCTCGGGTTCGAACAAGGAGCGCAAGACCGAAGTGCCCGCGAAGGGCTGCGTCGTCATGTCCGTCACCTTCTTCTGCAGCAGCGTCATGTCCTTTGTGAGGTTTGCGTTCTCCTCACAGACACGGCTCAGCGACGCCGCGAGCGTGGAGCCTTCAGATTCGAGCTGCTTCAGCCGCTGGACCAGCGCATTGCTCTCGTCGACGCTGTGCACAATTTGCGTGGCACCATTGCTAGAATCGCCATTTATCCCATTCGTAGCACTAATGGGGTCATCGTCGCCCTTCTTTTTGATGCGGACGATGCGTTTTTTGGAACCTAACTTGTAGTCATCCAAGTTATCCGGGTCCTGATAGGTCGCCATGATTTAAAAGAAAAAAAAACTTCTTGACTTTCTCCCTGTGTTCTTTCGAATTGATATACGTATGGTTGACAATGATTTTATTTATACTTTTGGCTGGTGCCAGTTAATTAAATTAATCAGTTCTTTGAAGAGAAAAAAAATGTGTATATACAATATTAATTTGATTATCACTTACTTTCTACTCTAAATTATATAATGAAAAAAAAAAAATAGGATGAAATGATAGCAATGAATGCAAAGAGGAGAAAAAAAAATTAATAAACGGAAAAAAAAGCTATACAAAAAGAGCTTTAAAAAGGAAAAAAAAACGTGTGGGGAAGAAAGGTATTGAGGAAAGCACACAGATATCAAGGTGTATACATATATAAACATATATACAATGAATTTTTGTCGAGAACAATACGAATTGAAATGAGAGAAAAAAAAATCTTCATAAAGGCAACAGTAACTACTCTAAGCATTGACACAGCGGTGGATGCTACATTACGATAAAAAATTGAAGTACTTTACAAAGTTATGTGCTCGCAATTCTGTGCAACGACTCTCTCTCTATCTTTCTCTTCCTATCTCGTTAATCTTTCTTTGTACGACATCACCATAGCTATGTATTGGTATTATTATTAATTTTCTGCATGTTTGTTCAAAAAAAAAAAAAATATATATATATATAAAATGAGTTCCTAGAACCTTTGTTCATTTACTTCTTCTTCTCATTGCGCTCCTTGGCATCCACCACAGCAATGTGGTACAAGCCGTCAATAAGCTGCTGCACGTTTACGACCTGCTTCAGCAAGCATGGAACCGCGCACGCGACGAAGATGAACCAGAGCACCGTGTTCACGGTTGGCACATCGCGGTACGCATTCCACGCAAAGAGGATGATGTAGGAAAACTCCTGGCCGATGCACAGCACGCCCATAAACTTGCGCTTGGAGTAGTACTGGCGAAGAAGCCAGAAGATGCTGTCCGAGACGTCCTTGTGGGACTCTTTCTGCACAAACACCGATGCGTACATGCGGCAGAAGTGGGAGCCGACGTCCAGAAAGAGGAGCGTCGCGAGGACAAAGGTCACAAAGTGGGGCGCGGGCTGCAGCACGCCGTCCAGAATGACGAGCATGCCGGCCGTGGAGGCGCGGTCGGTCAGCATGTCGAGGATGCTGCCGAAGTGGGAGCACTGGTCGAGCGCGCGGGCCGCCATGCCATCGGCGGCATCCAGCACGAAGGAGGCCGTGTACAGAAACAGAAACATCATTGGGTAGTAGGGCGCAATGAGGTACGAAATAACAGAGAAGGCAATGCGGATGTAGCCGATGAGGTTGGGCACAAAGAGCGAGACGCGCCCGGGGGTATACGCGTTGGAGGGCATGTTTGATGGTGAGTGGGAAAAAAGGCAATAAAGCAAAGAAAAGAAAAAGTTCGCCGAAAGCTAACTAACAAGAAAAAAAAGAGTGAAAAGGAAAAAAAAAAGGGAGTGGAGAAGAAGATGGTAACACTGTACAAGATACAGATGATAGGTTATACATAACGGGGTATATATGCACAGTAATGTTATGATTGTCATTCGTGTGTTGTCGTGGTGGTGTCTAATTAGATATATATGGGGTGGTGAATTATGCACTTTACAATTGCAAACGTGAGTGTATGTGTGAGTACGTGGCACTCATCAAATAATCGTAGGGCCTTTTCGCTTCGCATTACCTTTCAGAAAGTTACCTCGCTCCTTCTTTGCTTCCTCTCGTAACTCTTGCCGCATCTCGTCCACACTATACGGGCATGCTCGGTACTTGAGCACAGGATACCGAAAGTACACATTTTCTTTCGCTACAATCTGCTTGGCAGCGCAGCGTCGACAGACGTCTGCTTCTTGTTCCTGGTGCCCTTGCGCGCGATGCGAATGGGGTTTACTATATTGATGTTCATCCACGAGTGAGAAGTCCGCAAGTGGCAAGCGTACACCGCAACAAACACACATTCGCTTGCAGCTAGCGCAGACGAGTAGGTGCTTCGGACCTTTCGCATTGGGAAAGTAGCTGGAAGGGAGAAGACGCGTACAGCTACTGCACTTCAGCTGCAAATTCTTCTTGGACACCGAGAAGAGGCGGCTAAGAGTAAACATGGGGTAGGCTAAAATAAAAGAGAAAAAGTGGCACTTTATCTAGTAGTTACAATCACGCTACTGTTTCTTGTAAAAATCAGCGGGGGGAAAAAAAAAAGGCAAAAACAATAGGAAAGAAGACAACACGTGCTTACAATTAGTTAAAAGATATATCGCTTGGCGTAAATTGTATTGCACAATAGAAAGTGAAAAACGAATTGAATTATTTCATCTTTGACACGAAGTTTATTTGTATCTTGTTACTTTTTTTTTTTTGTTGTGTGTGTGGTATATTATTCAATTATATCTTACAACACAAATATATATGCTTCCTCGCTCGCTCTCCCACCCATATTTATTTAAATAAACAACTAATGTGAAAATCGTAAATAAGAATATCGTTGCCCACCTGCGTTTCCATCTTCTGCCGCACCTCGGACTCTAGCGCCGCAAAGGAGGGCACCACGTCCTCCCACCGGACGCCAGTCCCATCCACCGTGCCGTTTGCAACCATCTCGCGTGCGAAGACGGGGCTGACACCCGGCTGCACCTTTTGTCGTAGAATGCACTCGTAGTAGCGCGACACCAGCAGGTCGTGAAGGGTCGTTTTGATCATTTCCTCGTAGGCAGGTAAGTCACCCTGTACGTCACCGTTCGTCTTGTCTTGGGCGCGCACTGTGCTCGTCACGAGCAGCCGTGGCATCTTCGACGACGGTGCTGCTCCGGTAGTGGACTTTTGTTGCTGTTGCGCTTCTTGATTCACGTTCGGCTTCGTTCCTGTAAAAAGCCGCCCCAGCAACGTCTGCTTGGGCGCGTGGTCGTCCGTAGGGGACTCCAGTAGCTGATCACGCCGCCGCACGGCGACAGTCGCACGGGAGCTGTAAAAGTTCTCCGATGCTACATTGTGCAACAATTTCTTTGAGATGAAGCGTTCCGGCACGAGCTCTTTGGAGGCATCCCACTGTACGACGCAATGGCTTTTTTGCACATACAAATAGATGCGGTCCAACAGGGAATTAATGTAGATGGTTTTCGTCGTGGGGACGCAGTCGGTGGTGGCGTAGCTGCCCGCCGTCCTCTCCTTGCGTTCGAGGGGTTCCACCTCCACCATTGTCTTGTGCCCAGTCCACCGATTCTCGATGATGGCGTAATCGCAAGGGTAGTGCTGAAACATGCTGTTGATAAACGGCTTGGGGTTGTTCGTGAGCACGTACGTGTAGGTGGTGAAGTAATACACCACGTACATGAACACAGTGCACGCGGCAACAGAGTAAAAGAGAAGGGACACGCGAGTCTGGTTGATGATGAAGTTCGGGTGCGATGTCCGAATATTTTCCACAAAGTCGTAGCCTACTTTGCTGTACGCTTTGCGATACTCTCCGTGACGGTGCTCCTCATCAATGCTCTCCGGGACTGCGTCTGCCGCAGACGGAGGACGGCGCGATGGCGCACGCACGGCCGCTATCTCGTCCTCGATGACGCGCTGCTTTGCGAACGAAGACGGTGGCGGGTCGGACGGAGGAGTTGAGTTGGACACGCACCTCCCACCTTCTCCAAGAAGGTTTTGAAAGCACCGCCGCTCGTGATGACGGCCTAGTGTAGATGCGAGGGCGAGAGGATTCGCCGCTGCTACATGAAATGTTCTAAGGAAACGCATCTAGACGTTAAAAGGAAAGGGGAAGGAAAAAAAAAAAAGAATAAAGGGGAGGGGAGAGAAATAAAAACTGACGAAGGAAAGGATTGCATAAAAACAGGCAAACGCAAAGGCAATAGTTTGTATTATGTGCGCGTGCATATGCATACGGAAACTGTAGAGAAGGAATGTTATTATTTGAAGCAGCACATCTAAGACAAGAGTACAAAACATTGCCTTATACACTACAATAACTACACACTACCACCACCATTGAACCCGCTACTCTCTTGCACGCTTGCCAGTGGATGTCTCGGCTGCTTGTGCTTCAACGGATGCCTTCTCAGTCGACTTCTGGCCCTTCATCACTTGCGCAATGTGCTCCTTTAGCTTCACTTCCTCCTCCAACTGGTCGACGCGATGCTTGGTGAGCACGCACAACGCGCGCAATTGGCGCAAGCAGAGCTCATCCAACTTCGCGTCGCGGTTCGCGGGCACCGACAGATCTACTTTTGCCATCTCTATACCCAACGCAGTCTGCAATGAAGCGACGCGCTGCCTGCGCGTCTCCTTTCGCTGCTCCCACTCCTCTTTGCTCATTCCGTTTATGGTGGAGGGTGCAGATGACGAGGAAGCGGTAGTGCTCGGCGCTGTCGCTGCAATGGCGAGCTGTCTCGTTTGCACCGCCGCGGGTGGCGTCTCGGTTGCTTTCCAGACAATAATTTTCTTTGTGAGGTCGATAAAAGACATGCCGTTGAAGGAGAGTGCTGTGCTGATGCTGTTGATGCTGGCGAACACTACAATCACGCGGTCCTCCACTACATCCCACGCCTCGACGGCACCGCAGCGCTGCATCATCAAGCGCACGAGGTCTTCACGGGCGTCTTCGGCGCAGTCACAAATGTACACCGTGCGGTGCAGTTTTCCCACCAAATCCAAAGGCATTACAAACTATAAATAAATGGTCTTTTTTTTTTTTAGACTAAAACAATTCGCACTAAATTTGAAAGGATTAAAATGAATAGAGGGAAAAAAAAGTGATTTTTTTGTGATGTACAGACGTACCATAAAAGAGAGCTGGCAACACAAATACAAGAACGCAATTGATACAAAAGCAGTGCCAATAAGCTGAGAAGTAGCAGGAAAAGTTGGTTCTAATACAAGAAGGTGTACCTGAAATAAAAAAAAAAAAGAAGAGAAAACGAAACAGAGAATCTATGTGTACAGTATGTAATCAAACTAAAAAAAAAAAATAGTTTTGAGCATATAAGGGGAAAAAGAGAGGCAAAAATCGTACAAGAACGGGGATATATATATATAGAAATTATAAAATCAATCCTGATGAAAAGGAACAGGTGACAACGCGGGAGAGCTTGCCGCGGAGCCAACTTCCTGTGGCGGAGTACAACAAAAATCTTGATAAAGCTCCTTTCCATACCCATTGAAGGTGGCTGTCGTCTGTTTTTTAAGTCTGATCTCGACAGACACGCTGTTATTGCTGTCGTTGCTACTACTGTTAGTGGACGAGTAGCAGTCAAAATCTAATCGCTGGACGCAGCTCTCGCCACTGCGGTGTGGTAAGCGGCCGATGTCTGTTTCCTCCGCATCCCTCTGCAAGCTGCTGCGGGCTAGACTGTGACTGATCCCTTGCCTGGTTTCACTTAGCGATACAGAACGTTTCGGCTCTGCAAGCTGGTTACGGCCGATGACTACAGTCGGCATCGTTCCATCATGCTCTTCTTCTTCTTCATCTTCCCTTTTTCCTGCTTCTCCAAGTACATGTTCCTTCAGCGCAACGTGTGTCACCGCCCCTGCTGCCGCCACTGTGTTCGTTATGGTCGTTGCCGCGCTTGCGAGCGGTTGCACCGCCCGCCGACTATCCAAATGGAACTGCATTGGCGTTGGTGGCTCTGGACTGCTGAGCGCGGAGACACCGGAGAAGGTCGTGCTGCCATTTTGTGAGGCGCGTTGGTTGTGCTCGTCAAACGACGTGGCGGTAAGACTGCTCACAATGAGCGTCGTCGACGTGGTGGAGCGCTCCTCGCTGTAGACGCCGCTGGCACCGCTCCCTGCTAAGAGCGCTGCGCCTACTGTCGCTGATGGTCCACACGTGCAAGAGTTCACGCTTAGCGAAGCATCACTCGTTAGAAAGCTGCCGGAAGAGTTGGTCCTCAGACGCAGTGGTGCGCTCGTGGTATGACTACCTATGTTCGCGTTGTTGGTGCTCGTCGACAGGACGTTGGTAGTGTCTGTCGTGATGGTAAAAGAAGCGAACTGCGGGTGTGGCAGCATCATCTCGCTCAAATTCACGCTCGCACTTTCATCACTTGGTTGTCGTCTCGGTGCTTGCTCTTGCTCACTGTTCTTGTGGGCTGCTGCTACATGTACGAGGTTTTCTTGCTCCATTTCCTTTTGTAAGAGCAGCACATCTTCTCCAGAGAGAAACGGATGCTGAAGAGCCTGGGATGCAGTCAGCCGTCGCTTCTCGTCCACCTGCAACAGCGCCCGAAGGAAGGACTTGGCCGTCTCCGAGACACCAGTTGCCGGCCACGCGATCCCCACCCCTTTCGCAATGCAGGCGCACGTCTCTGTTGGTGACAGGCCATCGCCAAAGGGCACCGTGCCTGTGAGCAGCTCGTAGCACATGACACCAAGCGACCACATGTCCGAAGCGGCTGTCGCCCCTCGCTGGAGGACCTGCTCTGGGGACAAGTAGTCGAGCGTACCGCACACGGTGAAGCGACGCGCACGCAGCCCACTGCTTCGCACCGCCCAGGAAAAGTCAGCAAGCTTGCACTTGCCCTTTTGGAGCAGTACATTTTCCGGCTTGATGTCGCGATGAAGAATGTGGAAGCGGTGCATCAAGCAGAGGGCCGAGGTGAGCTGCCGCGCGACGGTCTGCACCTGCATCTCCGATAGTCGATTGTTTGGTTGCTTCGCTGCAAACGCCGACAAGGAGCCGCCGTCCGCATACTCCAACAAGAGAAAAATGCGCTCGCTGTCCCAAAAGTAGCCGTGCATCTTGAGCACGTGCCGGTGGTGCCGACCCACGTACGACTGCAGCTCAATCTCTCGGTGCATCTGTGTGAGCAGGTCGTTATACAGCAGCATCTCCTTGGAGATGCACTTGAGCACGACCCCAACTTTCGTGCGTCTCTCGCGCGCGAGGTAGATTTTCCCGAACCGACCCTCGCCCAGCTTCGGGCCGACCTCGAAATCTGCCAGCGTCCAGTTGCGGCCCTCATCTTCTTCGTGCTCGGCGTGATACATATTCTGTGGGCTCACCATAATGTCGACATTGGCGCCGCGTAGTTTGTACGCCGGAGACTCCTTAGTGTGCAGATCTTCTATGCGCTGCGGCGGTGGTTGCAGCGACGACGGCCGCTCCCGCTTCTTTTCGTCCTCTTTGGAAGGACTCTTGAACTGCACCACGCGCGGGCGTGGTGGCGTCGCGGAGAAGGGTGCCGCTACAGCTGCCGTCGCCGAGGTCGCCGGACTGAACGACCGCGCTGTAATGATTCGCGGCATGATGGGCGATGGCGAGCCTATCGTGCGCGCCTCAGACGGTGCGCACAGACTGTCCTCATGATGCGCAGCAATGGATCCTTGCCGCAACGCGGTTGCGACAGCGCTCGGCATCGCCACAGTAGAGCGCGCTAGATAGGGCTGGATAGGAGTGGTGATGGGTGACAAAATCGGAGAGAGGCCGAGGGCCTTCTCTTCCTCGAGAGGTGAGACAAAAGGTCTGTACAGATCCGGGGACAGCGTGGTGGTAGTGGTGGTGGTGGTGGCACCCCATTCGTACTGCCCTGCCGCGTCCATATCTTCCTCTTCGTGGGCGTAATAGGGGTCGTTGGAGGGCAAAAAATAGTCCTGCATCGCCCGCACATGTGCGTACGAGAGGCCGGCCAAGTCCTCAAGTCCAACGTGCACCAGGGAGTCCACCACGCAGGACATGCGACTCTCGCCGTCTATTTCTGTTGCCTGGATATGGCTCACGCCACCACTGGTGTCGGAGTTGTAGGTGGTGGTGGTTTCTCTGGGCAAGGAGGACTCCTTCAAAATAGACTGGCTCGGTGGCGCTAAAGGGATGCCACACCGCGCCGGGCTCGGCTGGGCAGAACGAATGCCACTGTAGCCCTCCACCGTCAGACCACTCGTCGAGAGCACATCTGCAGCTGTACGTAACACAGAAGGCTCGCCAGAGAGTTGGCTTCTCTCTGGGTTTGAGAAAAAAGCGAATGCTTTTCGTTTGAGCGCCGCTGAGGTGGTACTATGTATTTCTGAGCCGAGAATCGGCCCCGTAATAGGGTCGAAAAACATATATATAATTTATATGCTCAGAGTAGGGGAAATTTGTTCTTATTACAATTATTTCCCTTTGATGTACAACAATAGTAAAAATTTCCGCAGAAAAAAAAAAAAGAATAGGAACAGTATCTGACAATGTGAATCTATATCTAAAAGTAAAAAGGGGAACAAAATTGTATGTCTATAAAAAAAGAAAAAAAATATGTATGACTATGTAAAAAGAAAAAAGAATGGTGAAAATGGATTTCATCATGATATTGTGCAATAGCGTAAATGAACAGCTCTCCATTTATTTGGTTGGTGCAGCAATTCTTATCGTCCCACTTGGTATTTCCATATATGTTTTTTTTTTTTCTTTGTTGTTGTTTTTGATATGTCACAACGATGGAGCAAGAGTCCACCTTGAATGAAAAAAAAATGAAAAGAGGAAAAGGCAACAATATTCACGTTGAAGAGAGATGAAAATGAGAAGAAACAATTGAGAGTAAAAAAAAAAAAAAAAACGATGCAGTGATTGCGATCAGTTGTTCGCAATGATCCAAAGATGTGTGAAACACAGTTCTCCTGTCGGTTTCGTAATGGCACAAAAGAAAAAAGAATATAAACACATATACAAAAGCATAAACAGCATTATGCTTTGCTCTGCGAGTTGCCCCTGGAGCGAAGGCTCAGTTCTGCTTCCAGCCGCTTTACCTCCTCCATCAAGTGGGGCAACGAGCACCAATCTAACTGCTTCGCAATGGGTTCTAACAGGAGACGTTCAAACGTAAACAGCTGTGCCTGCTGCAGCCCCAGCGCCGCGTTCATCGCCGTGAGGTCGCTGTCCGCCCGCTCGCGTACGTGGCTCACGGCCGACTGGATCTCCCGCTTCAGCACCGTCAGCATCTGCGGCTGGCCGCTGCCGACGAACGTCTTGAGGCCCATGTCGATCTGCGAGCAGATAACGAGCGGGACCTTCACGTGGCGGTCGTTGGCGCCCGTCTGAAAGCAGTGGATGTAGCAGTTACCCTTGTAGTTTGCGTCGGTGTGGAAGAGACTAAAGATGAGGCCAACCCACCCGCTCTCCATCTGCTGGTACTGCTTCTGCGAGTTGAGGTCCACAATGGAGGGGTACTGAGTGATCTGCGGGTGGCTGTGGTACCACCCAATTACATGTGTCGGCTTGTCGATCTCCTTGGAGAGGCGCTCCGCCTCCGCCGCGGCGTTGATGAGCATCTCGGCGGCGACCTCGACCCGGTCGCTCAGGCGGACGCTGCGGTCCATCACGTAGGAGGACCACACCTTGGCCACTTTACTGTTGTTGTCGCGGTTGTTGTGGTCGCTGCCAGGGACGCGCGCGGCGGGCGTGCCCTCCTCTACCTCGATCGTGCCCAACAGCACGCCCATCACCTCCTCCTTTTCCGTAATGAACGCATGAGCGAGGCAGTTCTCCACAACCGAGTCACTCAAATAGACCTTGGAGAGCAGACTACGAGAGGAATCCGTGAGCATGGTGCCTGGATCTTTGGGTGCACTCATAGTCAACGCGAAGAAGGGAAAATACAACTAAGGCTTTATATATATATATATATATATTTGTGTGTGTGTGTGCTCTGTCTAAGAACGGTGAAACAAATAAAAGAGAGAGAGAGAGAGAAAAGAAGGAGTCCATACATAGTACATGATGCGCACGATGTCGCTAAAAGAAAATCAGTCCTTCATGGTAGACGGGTGAAAACGAAGGAGGACAGAAGGA
>AUXN01000145.1:0-19115 GCA_000482125.1 Strigomonas galati
TATGGAAATGTGCTTCTAACGTCAAAGGAACTAAAACCAAAACAGAAAACAAAATTATCATGTTGAGGTAGTGCACAATGAAAAAAAAAAAAAAAGAGTATTGCCATGCAAATGGTCGTCAAGCAGGTGTCAGTTGAGCAATTTTTTTTGTTTTAGTGGTAGCAGAAAATGAAAATAATAATAATAATAATAATAATGAATGAGCAAACTATGCGCAACGGGCTGTTTTCAGCAAGCGTTGCAATGTGCTCGTATAAAGCAGTTGATCTGTGTTATAATATGTGGATCCATAGAGGCTCATCTTGTGCTCGTACCATGCCGAAGGTATCCTTTGGTGTTTGTTGTCGCCACTGTTGCTCCAAGCCCCACACGCACTGGATGCATCGTGTCGGATTACACAAGGAATCCAGAAGGCGTCCTGATAGACAGAGAGCTGATACTTGCACACACTCCGTGCGTCGACCCACACCGTGTCACAACTCACATGGGGCCGTTGCGTGCCAGCAAAAGGAGGTGGCGCCATCAAATGCACGAGGTAGTCTCGTGCCTCGGAAGCTTCGTTTTTCACCTCTACTGATGGGACACCATCTTTGGACACCACACGGGAAAAGCGAAAGCCAACCGCAAGTTGGTGATTAATCTTGGGCACCGCATCCACAAGGGAGCACCACGCATTGTAGTGCTTGCTAGCAGAAATGCATTCGAAGAAGCCGTTGAGAAACACCATGTGCGTACTCGCTTGGTCGGCGCAGTCGGCGGAGGCGGGCCTGGAAGCCTCTAGTTGTTGTATAGTGAGGGGTGTCTGCGTGAGAAAGAAGAAGAGATCCGTTTCCTCCACAAAGCATGCATTGAGCAGGGGAATAATGGAGAATCCATCCTTCAGGCGGTCAACTTGATAGAAGCGCTCGACATCGGCCAACTGAAGAGTGGTTTTGAGAGACCGTTGAGGGAATGAGTCAGTGCTGCCCAGTTGCATCGGTTGGTACTCCGTTTCGAACACAAAACTGTGTGGTACCCACAGCGGTTCTTCTTGGAACCGGTTCTGGAGTGAGTGAGGAGCCAACTGATTCGCAGCAACCCAGTGGCAGGAGGAATACGTCCGTTGCTCTTCCATGAAGTGGATCTGTTGGAGCGGCGTAAAGGGCGTTTGTGTGATGAGGTTGTAAGCGAGACAGGCGGCTCCACTATTGTAACGTGATTTTGTATAGGCTAGCATGATTGTTGGTTAGTTATTTACAATCTGATTTTATTTTATTATATTAGATGTCTTTAAGAAAGAAAGGAAAAAGGGAAACGAAAGGTAATGTCATAAGCGGTACCCAATGAACAACAGGAAAATAATAATACACATATAATTTGAGTAAGCAAAATGTAGACACGCCAGTAGTATATTTTATTTCTTTGTTGTTAGTTAGTCGAGTGAAATGAACATTATTTTAGGGTAACTTTTTATTGTTTTCGCATCGTTACGGTCTTACTTGGCGGAGGCTGTTGCCTTCTTAGTGGCTACTTCATGCAATGTCGGCACCATGGGGAAGTCAGGGTCCGCCTCCTCCTGCTGAAGGAAGCCCTCACCGTACGTCACCAGGAGCGAAATAAACGCATCGCCCGGAACGACTGGAAGCAGTGAGGCGTCTCCCTCGGGAAGTGTGGCAGGCAGGCGGTGGGAAGGGTTCTCGAGGAGATGCGTCTCCAGCGAACCGCAGGACGCAATAGCCTTCTTACACGCCTCCTTCTCGGCGTCGCCGTCATCTTTGGTGTCGTGGTACGGGCAGCAGCTTCCCTTCTTCTGAATAACGCAACGACGCACAGAGTTCACGAGACGAATTAAGTCGTATTCGTCGTGAACGTCGTCGCGCGCACGGGTGGTGGCCGCAAAGTCAAACTTGTGCGCCTCCATCATGTGGCCGAGGACATTGACCAAAACTTCACTGCAGTACAGGCATTCGCACGGCTCCTCCTCGTCCACAAGAGCGTCCGCGTCGTTCTCATCCTCCGGCACAAACGCGTCTGCGTCGCCCCCGTCCTCACCGCTGAACGAGCTGGAGCCAGAGCTGGCGCTACCTGCCTCTTCCTTTTCGCCGGCCTCTGGCTTCATTTGAATGTAGTAATCACCCAAGCCTGTCACAGTGCTTCCGTTCCAATGCTGGTGCTCCTTTGCTTCCAGATGCGCGAGAAACTCCTCTTCGGTCGTGCCCGTAGCGTCCGAGCACACAGGGCAGTACAATTCGTGGCCCTCGGTCGTTGACTGGTGGTGAATACAGTCGTGCAGGAACTGCAACAAAGCGCGGAGGTCGACCACATTGTCAAAGTGGGCCAGGTAAATCTGGTGGCGCGTGATGATGTGTTCCATAAGACGGTCCTGGCCAACCTCGCGACCGCCACAAAGGAAACACGTGTAATCCTCCAGCTCTTTCTGCTGTAGGCGACTGAGAATCTTGTCGCAGGACGCCTTCAAGTTTTCCTTGTCCATTTTGGTGCTAATATGATTGTCTACGGGGGAAAAAAAAAAGTGAGAATACAAAAAAGAATGGCTTCCTTGTATTTTGAAAACTAAAATTCTTCTAGACGAAAAGCTGGAGGGGGAAAAAAAAAAAGTACACAGTAACCATAGTATTTTAGATTTATTCTTACTTCTGTAAAGTATATTGTGTTCTTTTTTTTTTTTGTTTTGCTTTAACGTTCGTATCGGTGGGTATGAAGGTAACGAAAAGGACATGACAGGAAGAAGAAGTAGAAGAGAAAAATAACAAGTTAAAGAAGTGTACAGTTGCGGAAAAAAAAGTTTAAGTGTGTGTGTGTGTGTATTTGTAGAGTTACATATATATATATATCTTCTTAAAGAAGAATTAACTTCCTTCTATCCTTACTCATTTCGTAACGCACTTCGAAGTTGGTCCAACGACATGTTTGATTGCTCCTCCAGCTTGTGGCGCTCGACACGAAGAATGCTATCGCCTCCTTCGCCTGCACGCCGTGTAGTAGAAGTGGTTGCACGTGGACTGTACGACGATGGCGAGTAGTCGCGAGAGATGGAAGGCGGTGCTACGCGTGCACTGCGTGAAGAAACAAGTCCGTCCGCTGTAGCTGTGCCGGGGGAAGGCGTACGAGGGCGGTGGTACCGGGCGTACTTCTCGGCGTAGGACAGCTTTGTGATGGACACGTTGCCCTGTGGTCGTCCACGATCCGCGGCGCGCGGCCGCTCCACTGCCTGTCGAGCAAAGTAGCCAAATGAAGTGTCCGCGGCAGCCAGTGGAGGTGCATGATCTACGACCGTTGTCGAGTAAGGCATGTAGGGTACTTTACGCGGAGAAGGGGAAGCAACGCCGCCAGCGTCCAGATGGTCACGTTGCAGACGAAGCGGTGAGGCACTTGTAGCCAAAGACCTGGGACTCAGACTAGGCAAATCCTCACGCGGCGGTGACTGCAGTGTTGGGGTCTGTGAAGCACAATTGCGCGTATGCACGGCGGGGGTTTGCGGCTTCAATATACCTCCACTGGCCATAGATGGGTGTGCGATGGAGGAGATGGCACTCACATCGCCGTCGTAAGGCTCCGCGGCAGGGATAAAAGAGGGGTTGATAGTCGTGGCAGGAGGCGTGCTTACGGGAAGTGTTTTTTCGACCGTTCGCATGTCTACGCCAGGCACGGAAAAGCGGATCGAGCGCTGTTGAGGGGTCTGTGCCTGTTCAGGTGCGCGGGCTTTTGCGGTCGGATGGGCACTAGGTATCGTCGCAACGTGGAAACGCGCCAGCGGAGATGCGTAGTTCGTGAGGTACGGCGCTGCGTCTTCCGCTGGGCCAAGTGCACCAGGAACCTCAAGTACATGGTCCTGTACCAGGTACAGCTGGCCGTTGGGGACGGCAAGCACTTGCGAAATGTGCTCGACGCGGTCCCACCGACAAAAGACATCATTGAAGACTAATGCGTAGCGGATTTGGAAAGAAACAAAGGGGCACCCTTGTGCGGATGCCGAATAATTGGAGAAGGCAAAGGACATGCGAGAGTACAGCTCGTACAAGGTAAGCGCCAGCACATCCATATTGTTCAACTTGAAGCATAGGTTTATCTTTTTACCGCCGCAATCGGCCGCAGCGCAAATAACAAAATCCATTCACCTACTAGTGAGAAATTTTATACAGATAAGCAAACAAACGAAAAATAATAATAATAATAAATAATAATGTTTCAAACAAAACTGAAGTATTTAAATATGTGTACTAGCAGCAATGACAGAAAAAAAAAAAACAAGAAAAGAAGGAGAGAAGGAGAGAACAGGATATGGCTACTATATGAACAGTGAAAGCAATAAAAACCAGAACGTTTACATGTAAACAGAAAATTATACCAATAAGCCGCAACTGAAAAAAAAAAAAAGTGATGGTCTCATCATTGCGCCAAAATAAATAGAAAACGGTAACAGTGTCATACAACATGAACAGGAAAAAAAAGACCAAGAATAGAGAAAATACAAAAAAGGCGCTAAGACCGGTATCAAAATCAAGCATTATAATCATACACACGCAGAACAAGTTAAATAAACAATATATATATTATATATATTACACGTATTAGTTGTCGGTCAACGCATCCTCGTCCAATACAATGTTGGAGTCCAAAATGTCCTCAATCTGTTGGATCGCATGCTTGACGTCTCCATTATTGGAAGGGTCCGTCACCTGCAGAATAAAGGCGGCAATGTTCTGCCTATTCTCCTCCATCTTCGATATATATGCGCAGAGACGCATGATGATGGGATGATCCCGTCGCAGCTCTTCCTCCTGTTGTGGCTTCAGCACGGGCATGCCACCCGCATTGTTGGCCGAGGACATGGAAAAGGCGCTCCACATAAGCTTCTTCAAACTATTCGCTTGCTTTTCCTCCATCTGCTGCTGCTTGGCAAGGCGCTCCAGCTCCTTCTGGTGCTGCTTCAGGAACTGAATGTTGTCCTTCAAGATCTCAATCTCGCCCTGCATCTCGCGGTGTGCGATCTGGAAGGCGGCCAGCTCTACTTCATTCTTTTCCTTCTTGTCTAGCATCTCCTTCTGCAGGCTCTCCAGCTCGTCGCGCGCCACCTTGATGCAGGCGTTAATGAGGTCATACTCTTGTTGCTTGCAGTCCTCCTCGAGCTGGTGGTAGGCCTCCGTCGCTTCCTTTTCAATGGCTGCACGGTCATCCTGTTCTTCCATGGTGAGGTTCAGTACCTGCGTCTCGTTCACGGCACTGCGCCACGCCTGACGCACCTCTTCACATTTCTGCTGCGCCTCGTGGACGGCCTCGAAGCTCGTGCGGCTCTCATCTTTGAGCGTGGCGATTTCGCTCTCCAAGGTGGAGGCGTCCCTTGTTTGCTTCTCGAGGTCTTCCATCAGCACGTGCAGACTGTCGTCAACCTTGCGCACGCGGCGGAGGTCCTCCTCCTGAAGGATGACAAGGTTCTGCTTCTGACGCTGCTCCTGCGTCATCTGATGGGCCTCCGCCGCGGACACGAACTTGGGCGGCGACGCTGCGGCCAGCTCCGCCTCACACTCTTCTAACTGCTTCGATTTCTCCTGCACCTGACGACGGCACGTGTTGAGTGTGCCGTACGTACGGCTGATCGATTGCAGCAGCGCAGACTTCTGCTTAATCTCGTTGCGTCTCTTCTCAGAAATGCTCAAAAAGGTGTTCTTCGCGGATCCCAGGTCTGATATAAGCGAAGGAATGTTCGCCAGCATCACTTCGGTGTAGAAAACAAGACGCTCATCCTGCGTGGCAAACGGGAGGCCAGGAATGGAACCGTCTAGGAGTGGCGCCGGTGGTTTTTTGCTGTTCATAACAGTATGATGACAATGAGAAAACTAAATGGGTGGAAGGTAAAAGGTATGTATATATATATATATATATTTTTTTTTAATTTGAAAATAAGTTGAAGAAAAAAAAAAAACTGTAAATACGGAAAAAATAAAGTGGAGAACACAAAGGAGAAAGTATGTGCGTGAGTGATACAACAAAGATGCTATTCAATTACTTACAGGTGAGCATATGTCTATATATGTGAGCTATAAAGCGTGAGAATGATTACATTGCTTTTCATTTTACTGCTTACTATACAAAGCCTCCTTATCCTCTGGGCACCGAGCATACGCAGCGGTCAATAGGGCAAACAGACGTGCTTCGTCTGATTCACACATACCTTTAATGTCGCGTAAGAACCACGGCGTGCATGGAGAAGAGAAGGTCATACGCTCCGCTGTCGCTGCGTGTGTGAAAGAAAGCGTGCCAGCATGCAGGAGGTGTCGACGACACCGCCACTGCTCGTGAAGGTGGTCAGGGAAAAAGACAAGCTTTTCTTTGTCCTGTACCCGGGAAAGGTAAAGCGCATCGTCAACAGCACAACTGCCACCTGCAAGCCCCGGTGTGGTCGTTGAGTACAGCTTATCTCCTAGTACAGGATAGCCGAGAGCTGCACAGTGCACACGTATTTGATGAGTGCGTCCCGTCAGGAGCGAAATACGTGCAAAGGAAACTTGCAAATCTGGGTCGGCAGCAAGGATCGTCACGTAGGTGCAGGCAAATTTACCATGAACGGAGTCCGACGGGTAAGCTGCCATTTTGAGCTTCTTGAGGCGTTCGTGGGCCTCGCAACGGTTCCTTTCGTCCTCCCACAAGAAGCCGATATTGTGGCTGATTCTGTATTGAGGAGTGCTTCCCACCAGCGCCACGCCTGAAAGGAGCGCATAATACGTTTTACAGACACCCTTTTCGGCAATACTTTTTGTGATAGTAAGCTTCTCCTCTTCTTGGCACAGCTGTACATCTTCCGAGGGGTTTGTCGGCATTGTGGTGGGCACATCCATATCATCACCACCTTGGGTTGTGATGTTTTCAGATTGCGACATAAACTGCTGCGCATACGCCGCGGCTGTCTGCGCATCCTTGGCAACCAGTAGTACCCCGGACGTCTCCTTGTCCAGCCGATGCACACTCCAGTACCGAGTACTGCCGCTTTCCTCCTGGCGGTCTCGCTTTACACGATGAAGATGATGCGGCAATTCCCTATCTATAACGATGTTGTCCTTTGTTACAGCAATGGTGCGATCCGAATAAAGAGGCTTGAGAGACGGCATTTCATTGAGTGTGTGAATAAGCGTGTTCTGGCAGTACCGGCCTCCCTCGGTGACGGGGAGGCAGCCGTTCTTGACAATCACAATACTGGTATCGTCCTCATACAGCACCTCCAAGTGGGTAGTGTCCACCTCCGGCTCGAGCTGCCGAGGAGGGTTATAGCAGATGAGATCACCCTGCTCCAACACTTGCTCAGGTAAAGTGGGTTTCACCGCAGCCGTTTCCTCAAAAAGGGATGGTGAAACTGTAGTAGCTGGCTCCTGCTTTGCCTTCTTGTTTGTGCGTGTATTTTTCTTGGGTTCTACTCGCAAGTTGCCGCACCGGATCTGCTCTCGCCATTGGGGTTCATTGAAGTAAGGGAACTTGGCACACAAGTATGACAACAGGGTCTCTGGTGCGTCCTTCTTCGGTCGACTATAGCAAAACGTTCTACCCATCTATAGTAAAGCTACACAAACAAACACCCACAATTTATATATTACTAGAAAAAGAAAGAGTGAAACAGATAGAAGAAGGATTAATAAGCAACAGTAGATGGACGTGTTGTAGGACAGAAAATTGTACGACAAAAAAAAATATATGTAAAACGAACAATTGACTTCATACAGATGGAAACGTTTTTTTTTTCCTTTTTGGTTGTATGTATAGTGGAACTTGACTTGTACAAAAGTGACAATAAATGTGTGCAGCTCGTTGCTGCGCATTACCACCACCTGTTAAAATAATGTGTGTATAAATAACGAAAAAATGAAAAAAAAAAATACAGAAAAAATACAGAAAAAATAATAAAAAGAAAAATGATGAATAACAATGATACAGTTCTAAAAGGAGAATACTCTTTTCTTTTTCAAATGGCGTCGTACATGGTACATCTCTATTTTACTTGAATGCATTAAATGTTTCAGAAAATACTCTGTTACGGATGCGCATAGCATCAGCGGCAGCAAGCGCCGTTGAATCTTCTTCCTCCACTGCGTGCTGCGTTGGTGCTCCATTTTCAACACTGTTGTACGGATGGCTCCGCAGAACGTCCTTCGGTGGGAGCATCGGAGGCAGTGGTGGTGGTGGCGACGACAACGCGTAGTCCGTTGAGTTATAGTAGCGTCCCACGGGCGGTGCATCCCGCGAGGCGGACCGTGTGGCACTGCGTACGGACGGGGTGGAAGCAGGCCTGCCATCACCGGGGAAATAATACGACTCCGTCACGTTTACAGCCGGAGGAGGAGAAGAAGGAGCACTGCTACGACCGTTAGTGGTTGGTGCCGAGCTAAGCAGTCCATTTGGTTTACGGGGCTGGAAGTCTGTCCCGATTTGCGGTTCCTCCTCTCCAAACGTAGTGCCGTTCAGATGGCTCTCCAAAAAGGTAGCGACCGAAGTGGGAATGGGTGACGTCTCAAGGGCGCTGTTCGTGCCGCTGCAATCCGCAAAGGGCGATGTGTTGTTGTGGTCACTGTCTCCTCTTTCCGCGGCTGCCGTCCGGTACTGCAGCGGCGTGGCGCCCACCGTGCCGTCCTGCTTCACTGCCGCCTCCTCTTCCTGCCGTTGTTGCCGACGGAACTCCAAGACTGCCTCTTCCGCGATGCGGCGCGCGTTGGGAGCCGAGAAAGGGATGCGTGCCAGCGGGGTATCGTCCACTCGAGGCGAGGACGTCACCGACGGAAGCCGCGCTGGTGCACTGGCGGGCGTCTCTGAGGGCTCAGGGTCACGAGGCGAGTTCGGCGTTTGCAGCACAAGACTGCCTTCGTGTATAACCGGACTGCCGACGTCCGCAGAGCGCTCCCGCCGGCCGGACGGGAAATCACTGGAGGAGGGTGTCGTTGTGGACGGAGGCAAACCGTACCCTTGCATAGACAAGGAGTCCTTATCCGCTATGCCAAACTCGTCTGCATAGAGCGCATGTCGGTTGGTGGATGGAGCACCATTCGATCCCTGCCTGCTGGACTTACGCCATGACTGCGCCGTGCTGCTACTCGTGCGCGGCTTCTCGGCCGACGATCCCAGGTCCGTCTCCAGCGTATTGCCGTAGGAGAAGTCTACCGTGCGGGCGTCACAATTGCGCTGGGCAGCCCGCGACGCCGAGTTGGGCGGGGTGTCTGTCACCATGCCTACCTCCTCGTTCAGCACAACAGGCGTCGTCACATGCACAACCTGTATCGGCGGCGCATTGGTATTCACCGATGGCGGCGGAGGGGAAAAGGTAGTGGGCTTCTGTTCTTTCGCGTCCACTCCGCGAGTAGTATCTTCACGAAGCGGGAGCGCAGGTGCGTCGTCGACGACCCACGCAACGTCCATCATCGAGCCGTCGACGTTAATCGTGTCGTCGGGAGACGTGTCGCTGAGGTAAATGGAGGGTTTTGCGGACCCTTCCCACGGAGCGGCGGTGCCACTCTTGCCGCGGTGGTCGGGACGCGCCGTGTCGAGCGTAGGAAAGGGCACGTCGGCGCTACTGTCACGAGGATAGGTGGACATGAGCGGCGTCAACAGGGCTGGCTGAGTTTCCTCAGGACGAACAGAGCCGAGGTGTGGATTAGTGGCCGGGCGCGGCGTGGGAGCAGGCGACGCTGTCACGGAAAGGTGTTCGGGAGGTGGGCTGAAGGCAGCGGGCTCCACGTCTGTCACAGGCAGCGGTCGCTCTCGCACCGGAGTTTCCGGTAGCGTGAAGTCACGCAAAGCAGCGCCGTAGCGCAGCAAGTGTTCCATCCACATCGTCTTGGCCTGAGGAGACGGCGCGAGTGCCTCCATCTGTAAGCGGTATGCTTTCAGAGGCACCAGGGCCAATCGCCCCTCATGTGTGAAGCCGCCGTATTCGGGTAGAAGCTCCACACGCGCAAACTCCTTGTAGTGCTCGGGGTGCTCCGTGAACACGACGGATTCCATGCGAAAGCAGTTGCTGCGGTCTGGGTCAAGGGCGATGGAAGTGTGCAACAGGTCGATTGCAAGGCTTCCTTTTGGCAACGAGAAACTGCCAAACTTGTGGCAGAACGTTTGCCACCCGCTTCTTCGGTGCAGCGAAATGTAAATGAGGCGTGATGGAATGGGGCTCTGAATGGCGCAGTCGTTGTGGCCGTTGAACTTTTGTTTGTGCAGCCCATACTTGCGCATCCGTCGGCGTCGATGACCACGGCTGATGCGCGCAACCAAAGTGTCACTCATCTCCTTTTGCGAAATCGCCGTCGGACTAGCGGGCTCTGTGACCACAGCAGAAAAATCCCTGTGCAGATTGCCTTCACCGTTCTTGCGGCTCGAGGTGGTGCCCGTTTTCTTGCTCCGACTCCTCTTGCGCACACTTCGCGTCGTCTCGTCAACCTCGTCGAGCGGCACAAAGAAGTAGCACTTGACGAAACTTGCAACCATGCGGAACGGCTTCAAATGCAACGACCACTGCCGCCGCAATTTGTAGTGCACAGGGCCGCCACACGCCAACTCGTTGAGCTGCATATTCAACGCCGCTGTTGTTGCGCGGCTCCTTGGTGGGGAGGAGCCGTAGGAGGTGGCACTGGTCACACTGGTGTCGGCTTGCAAAGGACCGCCGGAACGGTCGGGAGACCGGGAAGCACCAAACTTGCTATCGTTCAAGTGGCTTTCTTTTGCGGCAGGAACAGGACGCTGAACTATTGTAGTGGGCGCAACTACTGTTGCAGCAGGGGTGGTAGGAGTAGGTGCAGGAGGCGAAGTCGCAACTGCAGGTGCTGGCTTTACTAAAGGAACCCTTGTCGTTGTCGGGCTGACAACTGGTGCTACTGTGGTGGTGGTGGTGGAGGTGGTGGTAGGAGTGGGGGTGTCC
Organism: Strigomonas galati; assembly: GCA_000482125.1. Classification (NCBI taxonomy): domain Eukaryota; phylum Euglenozoa; class Kinetoplastea; order Trypanosomatida; family Trypanosomatidae; genus Strigomonas; species Strigomonas galati. The sequence goes on from AUXN01000145.1 coordinate 10,889, forward strand.
TTCTGGGTATTCTTGACTGAGCGCCCGCCAAAGATCCAGAACTTCCTTGCGTGGGACATGAAGCTGCCATTGCTCTCCTTCGAATCGCCGGTTGCCGCTGGTGTTGATGATGCTATGGTGGTTTTGCTCTTCTGTCCTTTTGGTGAGGTGCTGCTGTTGAAGGAGCCGTTCTCATTGAAGCTTGTCGTCGATACCTCTGGCGCAGTTGCGCCTCCTTGTCGTGCAGCTGTAACCTCCGCGGCGGCGGGGGACGAGGTGGCCATGACGGGCAGAGGCTTATTCTTCCTTTTGCCCTCGTGCAGCAAGTCCTCCAGCCGATGCTCAAGGTCCTGCACGCTGCTACTGTCCTCAAAGGCGAAAAAGAGCTGCACACCACCATTCAGCGACAGAATAATACCAACAGGGCCCCACAGACGGTAGACCCACCGTGGCTTCACTTCTGTCGTCATGTCCGTGACGTCCACACCCTCGCTGGCCATCTTTTCTTTCCGCGCACGCCGTTTGGCAAAGAACTGTTCGGAAATCGTTCCTCGGTCTGCGTTGCACTCATTTTCGTCAATGTACTCGAACAGTGAGCGGTTCTCACAAAAGGCTAGAAGCAGCGGATCCGTGAAGGTGAATCGCTGAAACCCGTTAATTTCCTTTAAGGGCACTTTCCAGCGCTTTCCCAAGGAGCTACCGCCGACCACTTCTTCGCCATCCAGTGGCGCGTCATCTACCTCGAGCACACTCTCGATGTTGTTGTGTTTCCAATCCAGACTTCTCGAAATGAGCCACCGCCCGGTATCGGTGTCGAACGGGAGTACCATTTTGCTATCTTTTCTTACCTTCTTGCCATCACTACTACTACTACTACTACTACTTGCTTTTGATCGAACAGGTTCCCACTGCAGCACCTTGTATCGCTTGGAGAACGGGATGGTAGGAGTGAAACTTTTGCTTCCGTTCGCTATATTCGCATTATTCGCACCAACCGTCGTAGCGGTGGAAGAGCTAGCAATCGTACCAGTGGGTGCCGTCCGGCGCCCGTTCGCCGCACTGGTTATATCCGACGTTTGAAGTACAACAGCTGGGTGAAACTGTACCCGCTTCTTCTCACAATTAGCCAGTGCGGAGTCGTCCACGAATGTGGAGCTTTGTCTACTGTTGTTGATGCTCCTTCCGTGCGGACGAAACGACGGCATCCCCTCATTTTGTGTTTCCATTATTACTAAAAAAAAAAAAAGAAGAGGGGGTAAATAACAAATCTACAATAGTAATAATAAAAATAAAAATAATAAGTACACGAATTAACTTGGAAAGAAGGAGAACAAAAGAAAGATGTTAATTAAATGCTTTACATAAAATCAAAATAACGATCGGCGTCTGAACCAAAAGAATAACGCAATGTATACCTATCTTTTGGAGTAATAAAACGACTGTATTTTTTTTTTTAATGGCTCCGGTTGTGACCAAAACAATTAAAGAAAAAGAAAAACAAAAGAAAAAATTAACGGTTTGAACACCATGATGCGAAATTATCGCTCGTTCTTTTTTTTTTTTTTTTACTTAAATTGTTGTGGCTTTATTTTATGTTCATATTGATTTATTATGTATTCGCGGTGATTACAGTCCGTGTGCATCACCTTTAATGATGAATCACGGGTGCAAGAGGCATCGTCTTGAGGTTGGGGGAAACAGTAAACGTAGCCTCCGTCTTGGCCTTGACCTCTTCTAACGTTACGCCCTCGGCCAGCTCCGTGAGCTCCATGTGGCGGATGCCGTGCTCGCTCGTATGGAACTTGAACACCGCTAGATTCGTGATCAGAACATCCACCTTCCCCTTACCCGTGAGCGGGATGTCGCATTCCTGCTTCACACGCGACGCGCCGGTCTTGTCCGTGTGCTCCATCGTCACAATCACGAGCTCGCAGCCATTCACGAGGTCCATCGCGCCACCCATGCCGGTGAGGATCTTGCCGGGGATGAACCAGCTGGCGATGTCGCCAGTGCTGCTCACCTGCAGCGCGCCGAGCACAGTCAGGTCGAGGTGGCCGCCGCGAATCATCGTGAATGCTTCGGTCATGTCAAAGAGGGAAGCACCGTTCTTGGGGATGGTGATGGTCTGCTTGCTCGCGTTCGTGATGTCTGTGTCGACCTCGGTCGGCAGCGGGTGAGGACCAAACCCAAGGAGACCATTTTCGCCCTGGCACACAGCGTCCATCTCCTCCGGCACGTAGTTGGACACGAGCGTGGGGATACCAACGCCAAGGTTGATGATCATGTTCTTCTTCACCTCTAGCGCCGCGCGGCGGGCAATGCGGTCCCGCTTCGAGTTCCCCCGTGCCTCCAACGCGCTGTCGGAGGGTTCGTGGGCATCACGCGTCACAATAAACTCGGCCGCCTTCCTGGGCGACGCAGGCTGCACGAGGCGGTCGACGTAGACACCGGGCAGGTGGATTTCGTTAGGATTGAGTTCACCGGGCTCCACAATGTGCTCCGCCTCTACAATGCACACCTTGGCGCTGCGTGCCATTGCCGGGTTGCTGTTGCGGGCGGTCGCGTGAAAGACAAGGTTGCCGCGCTTGTCAGCCTTCCATGCGCGCACGAAGGCAAAGTCGTGCGGCAGCGCCTCCTCATAGACGCACCACTTGCCGTTGATGAGGCGAGTCTCGCGCGGCTCGCTGTACACTTCGACAGCGCCGCTGCCGTCCTTGGCCCACCGGCGCGGCACCATGCCCGTCTCGACAACCGTGCCGAAACCTGTGGGAGTAAAAAAAGCGGGCATGCCAGAGGCGGCAGCGTCCAGGCGGCCAATTAAGGAGCCGATGGGGCAAAATTCCGCTTCGAAGTCACCAGAGAAAAGACGCTCTGTGAGCACCTTGTTATTACCCACAAAAGTGGTGATGATCTTCTTGATCTGCTTATCACGCGCCAGCGGGCCTGTCCCAAACTCGGGGCCGGCCATGGTAATGGAGGTCAGCGTGAGATCCTTAGTCTTCTTACGGTTGAGCTCCTCGAGGAGGTCAAAGGCAACGCCACAGAAGCCGAAGCCACCAAGCGCGATAGAGGCGCCGTCGTGGACATCGTGCAGTGCCTCTGCCACTGTCATGACAGGAACATGCTTCAACAGACGCGGAGAGAAACGCAGCATCGGAATCGTAGCACGAAAATTGGAAAAAAAAATGAGAATTGAAAAGGAATATGCTAGGAAACAAAAATAAAATACAAAGTGAAAAGAAATAGCTATATGCACTACGAAAGTGTGTGAAGTGAGTGAATGTGTACTGGGCTTGGTTACAATGAAACTTCAATCATAAAGAAATGACCTTTTGCAAGAGAAAAAAAACGAGAAGGGTGATCAGAAAGTGTTGACAAAAATACAAAAAAAAACGTATATAAGAGTATTATCAGATTCCTGCATAGGCAGTTTTTTTAAAGATGCACTGCATTCAGTTGAATTCGCTATACAATTTTGCACGCACCTACAATGAATATACGATAAGAGAAAAAATATATATATATACGATAATCAGAACGAGCGAATTTACACACTTAGTCAAGTGCTTGAAAAAGAAAAGTAGAACGAAAAAAAAAGGAAAACAGAGGGAAAAAACTAGATCTGCGCAAAACCTAATTTGAACATACAAGTTATTGTTGAGTCGGATGCTTGAACAAAAAAATGCGCGCGCACACGCATTATACAATTACTGGAGCAAGCGGCATCGTCTTTAGATCAAGAGACACTTTAAAGGCAGCTTCCGTCTTAGCTTTCACCTCCTCCAATGTCACACCTTCCGCAAGCTCGGTCAGTAGGAGAGAGTTCAGGTCCGGACTCACGCCCGACTTGACCACGTCGAAGACAGCAAGGTCCGTGATGATTTTGTCCACCACGCCACGGCCCGTGATCGGGGCGCGGCACCGCTTTAACAGTTTTGGCGAGCCGTCGTTATTTACGTGGTTCGTCAAGATGATAACCTTGCAACCGCTCTGCACCAGTTCCATGCCGCCGCCCATACCGCTCATACGCTTCCCGGGCACCATCCAGTTCGCGAGGTCACCGTTCTCCGCCACCTCCATCGTACCCATCATGGCCATGTCCACGTAGCTGCCACGCACGAGGCCCATCGCTTCGACGCAGTCCAAGAAACTCGCCCCGACGGTGGTGTCCACCGTGACCGTCTGCTTGCTCGCGTTCAGGACATCAGGGTCCACCTGGTCGTCGCGCGGGAAAGGACCGACACCGAGGAGACCGTTGCCAGCCATCAGTAGCACCTTCACCTCGGACGGGATGTAGCTCGTGACGAAGGTGGGCGTGCCAATGCCGAGATTCAGCACCATACCGTCCTCTACCTCCAGCGCCGCACGCCGTGCCATGCGGTGCTTGGCATCGTTGTGGTTGACGGCCTTGCCGCCGCTCTCGTCCAGTTTAATAAGATGCTCTATCTTCTGAATCGAGTTCGGCACATGCACGATGCGATCCACGTAGACGCCGGCCATGTGGATGAAGTTGGGGTCCAACTCGCCGCACTCAACCAGCTCGTCCACTTGCAGGATGCACGTCTTGGATGCCTTGGCGGCGGCAATGTTAAAGTTGCGCGCCACGCCGCGGAAGACACAGTTGCCGCGCTTGTCGGCCTTCCACGCCTTGATGAGGGCAAAATCGGTCCGCATAGACGGCTCGAAGACGCACCACTCGCCGTCGAGGAAACGGGTCTCGCGGGGCTCCGAGTACTTTATAACGCTGCCACTGCCGTCCGGGGCAAAGCGCTGTGGAATGCGTCCCTCCGACACCGCCGTGCCCATGCCTGTCGTCGTGTAAAAGCCCTTCATGCCTGTGCCGCCTGTGTGGAGACGGTCGACAAGGGAGCCCATGGGGCACAGCTCCACCTCCACCTTGCCAGACTGAAAGCAGTCCGAGAAGACCTTGTTCTCGCCCATGTAGGCAGTGATGGTCTTCTTCAGCTGTCCAGCCACAGCCAGCGGGCCAACGCCGCAGTCCTCGCCAGACATGCTGCCCATGACGAGCGTTAAGTCCTTCACCTCGGGCCGCTTGTGCAACTCCGCCATCAGCTCAAAGGGCACGCCCGAGTAGCCAAAACCACCGACGGCCAAACTAGACCCGGAGGTGATGTCCTTCACCGCGTCTTCTAAGGACACCAGCACCGGCTTCATGAAGCGTCGCGTCGTTTTCCTCATTCTCTTTACAACAACGGCAGTAGAGTGACAGAGTATGTTAAGTTTTACAAAAAAATAATTAGTGTGTTCTTGATGTAGAGAAACGGAGTGAAAAAAAAAAAGAGAAAGAACAGGGGAAAGTTTTGGTATACAATACAGTAAAACATCGCATGATACACACAAAGCACAGACAGCATAAATAAGCAACAACCTCAGTAAAAGGTGCATACTCAAATAAGACAAAGTTATAAACAGGAAAATAATGTGGGTGACAGATACAAAAATCTACTGTTGACAGTCTAACAGAAAAAACAAAAAACAAAATGAATGAAATAATAGAGTACAATAATGAGAAAAGAAAAACATCAGTGCTATAAACACAAATTGCCAGAGCAAAGAGGAGATTAGAAGTGAATAAAAAAAAATAAAATAAAAATGAGGTATCAAAAAATACGCATTAAACTATAATTGAAAAAAAAAAAAAGTGTAGATATGAAAAGAGTGAGTGAGTAAGTGCATAAAGAAGCGCAACAGGGTAAATATATGTATTTAAGTTCCTATGCTCACTTCTTCTTCTTGTACAGCTTAGGCTTCGCGGGAATAGCCCCAAGGGAAATGTACGGACCGAAAAGACTGCGTTGGTCTACATTTCTGCACCGCCGCCAGTGTGGGCGAATGCGCATCGCACTCCCGTACGCCAGGTGGTGCACAGCCTCTTGATAGGCCGCACGAATCCGCTCCGCACGCGGACGGTGCGATGCGGTGGCCATGGAGCGGTCGCTGGTCTCCAAGTACATGATGTCCTCTCCGCGGCGGTGCTCCACCACGTTCCCCTCGTCATCCACAATTTCCTCCACGTCGTCATCCACGTCTGGGATGGATGCGAGTCGTAGACGGAGCATCTCGCGCGCCTCCGGGTACTGCGCCGGTGCCTTTACGTGGCGTGTCTTGCGTCGGCAAAGCACGCAGAAGAAGCGGTCGCGCTGCAGCTGGCCTGTCTGGGCGGACACTTTGGCGTTGTTTTGCTGTACACGCAGATGGCCGCAGCGCATGCACACGAACGGGTCCCTGGGCGAGCTCGACACCTGCTCTGCCTTCACCCGCTTCCAGCTCATGCCCTGCACAATGAGGGAGTCGATGCCGACGACCACCTGCTCCAGTGCGTCCGGCTGTGCGCGCCTGTCCTTCACAGGGGAGAAGGCGAAGCGCGGCACAAAGAAGAGAATGCGGCCGCGCCACAGACCGTCAAGCACAATCCAGCGGAAGTTGTCCAGACAACCCGCCGTGCACTTGTGAAAGAAGGTGGCGCCCTCGCCCTCGTCGCCTTCGCCGTTGACGTACACGCTCAGCTGCAGCCTCGACGTCGCGATGTCGTAGAGCACGTCGATGTAGGGCTGCGTCACCGCCAGGCGGCTTGCACGGCGGCTGCCAGTGAGCGCGTCATCCATGGTGGCCTCCTCGTCATCCTCGTCGCCGTCGCTATCCTGCTCAGCTGGAGAGCCGCCTGCCTCCTTGTTGGCGAGCGAAGGGCTTCGTTGCTGCATGGTTTCGGTCGTCTCGGCCTCGCCAACATCGCTCCTCTGCAGGCCAAACTCTTCGCGTAGCAGCTTAGCAAAGTAGCGCAGTCGCTTGCGCTCATAGCTGACCGTGGAGACAAGAGAGCTGATCTTGCTGTCTGTGGGAATGACGTAGCGGCCGCTAAGCGCGTCCGGGTTCGCCATGGCGGGACTGCTGTGCATGTGGCGCCAGACGTTCGTGATGTAGGAGGGGCCCTTGTCGAAGAAGTGGTTCAGCTGCCACTGGCACCACAAGCCATACTTCCTCTGCAAGCGCAGTTGACGCAGGCCGCTGCTTATCGTTGAGGTGGTGGTCGGGTGTGACGTGTTGTTGGGATCCGTCTGGTGTGACATGTCAAAGGAGCCGGAGACCTTCCGCGGGCTGCTTTGCACAGAGGTATCACAGGAGCGCAGCACCGCGCCAACGGCGGTCGGGTCCGCGTAGCGGTCCATCGTGCTGCGGCTCTGCAAGCAACAGCGTCGGTACATTTGTTTGAAGCGGGACGGGTCCTTGCTGAAGCGGTACGTTGGGTCGAATACAGCGGGAGGCGGTGTCAGCTTAATCCCGGCTGCCTCTGCCCACTGTAGGAGACGGCGCCCGAGCGTCGTGCAGGCGCCAGTGCTAAAGGCAGCCTCACGCACCGTCGCAGCTGTTCGCGGCGCAGGAGGATGAAGGACGGAAGCCTGCAGGCGGCTACGGTCTGCCGCGTCGGACTGGTCTAGTCCTGGCACACCGATGTGGTTGACCTCTCCGTAAAGGTTCGTGTCTTCTAGCTCCTGGTCATCCAGGTGCGACAAGCGCCGTGCGTCTGTGCCCTTGTAGAAACGGTTCACGGTTGGCGAGACGGCAGCACCGTCATACACCTCGTCGAGGGCATTGGACGCGGCACCGTCCTCGCTGACGTAGTCTATAGGCCTCCGCTCATCCTGTCGTTGCGGCGGCCTCTGGGGCGGCAACACGCCACGCCGTGGCTTGGCGGCATTGAGTCCGCCAACTGGTGGTGCAGGAGCGGAAGGGCCCTTGCTGCTGGCGGGGCGCTTCGCCGGGCGGCCGCCAGGACGGTGCGGCGTCTTGGACTTGCCGCCGACACCGGCACTGCTAGGGCGCACTGGGTGCTTAGGACGGTTGCCGTACGAAGTAGGCGGGCGAGGAACAGGGGAAGTGACGTTGTCACTGTAGCCAAACACAGCGCCGTGGAGCTGGTCCACCTGCTCGGAAGTCATCATTTTTTTTTTTTAACTAGGTGTATAGGTTTGCAGTGAAAGCAAGGCAAACGAACAGAATGAAATAGCTATTGCAAAAAGGAAAAGGAAATCCTGTAGACTTAGAAGTCTTCTCACTTAGAAGTGAGATCACGATACTGTAAAAAAAAAAAGTGAGAAACACAACAATATTATGGCTGTTGTGATATTCTCTCAACACACTAGTTGTTTGTTTAAAAAAAAAAAAGAAAGGGGGGGGGACGGAGTGGAGAGAAGATGGTAGAAACGAAGAAGCAGAAGAACTAAAGACA
>AUXN01000146.1:0-19011 GCA_000482125.1 Strigomonas galati
AGAGAGAAGGGAGGAGAGAGAGAGAGAGAGAGAAAATGCAATTAAGAGCATCACTAACGTAAAGTACAACGTTGTACGCTACAACAACTTCTTTCTTAAAACTGCGTGGATACACGAATTGTGATTCTTAGAGTTTTCAGCGTAATCGTAATGAAATGACAACCGATGAGGAAAGGAGCACAAACCTCACAACCGTTAACAGTTTAGCAAACAACTATCGCACAGACTAAAAAAAAAAAGAAAACAAGTAACTTCCATCCACTCTTTCCACACGTGCAATTGTTCACCGAAACAAAGAAACAAACAATCAAAAATACAATAATGTTACTACCGATAGGTAAAATATTCATTTCCCTCACGCTGCACGGAAGTTCGCAATCGCGTCGTCGAGGTCGACGGCCGCCTCCTTGTAGGCAGCTGCCCACGCTCCCGGCAGCTCCGTCGCCTGCGCCAGGTACGTCTTCTGCTCCTGCTGCGGCTTGCCGGCGTGGGCCATGACGGCGGACAGGTTGGCCGTGGTATCTGAATCGCCAGAACGAACGGCCAGCGCGTCAAGCAGCGTCTTCTGTGCCTCCTCTGTGCGGTGCAGACCCATGTAGGCCAAAGCGGTGAGGTTGAGCGTGAGCGAGCTCTGGCCGCAGCGCATGCTCACGTCCTTGAAACTGGCGAGTGCGGTCTCGTAGTGGTCCGCGCGGCCATCACTCTGTCCGAGGGCGAGCGCGACGACGCCTAGGGAAAGGATGGTGAGCACCGACTCCTCGTCCGTCTTCTCCATCTTCTCGGACTCGTTCTTGGCCAGATCGATGCGGTTCAGGCGCAGCAAGCCTTCCACCACCAGCGAGCGCAGCTCTAGGTGAAAGTAGGTGCGGTACTGCACCGGCTCCGGCAGCGCGGCGAGCCACTTCTTGCACAGCGTCAGTGACTCGGCCACCTTGCCCTGCTCCAGCAGCCCGGAGGCAGCAAAGATGGCCGTGTAGATGTTGCGCTCCTCCACGCTACCCTCCATCGCCACGCGCACCATCGCGTCGAGCGCGGCGTTGATGGCAGCGGGACCGCTCTTGCGCTGCTTGGCGACCACGTAGTCCGCCCACAGCTTCACAGAGAGGAGGTAGGGGTGCGTGGCCGTGCGGATGTGCGCCATCACGGCGTCAGACTGTCCGAGGCCGAGCTGCGCACGGGCCATGATGGCATCCTTATCCGCATTGAAGTTCGCTAGGTCCTCGCCCTTGAGGCTGCCTGGATTGGCGGTACAAGCCGACGCGATGGCTTGGTTGTAGCTACCGACGATCAAAAAGTTTCTAGCGTCAAAGAATTCGTCCGGCATGGTGGATGGTAAAAAAAAAGAGAATACAAATTTACTTATTCTTAACAGGTAAAGCAGAAAAAAAAAAAGGAAAGAAGAAAAGTAATATGCATGGCATTCGCGTTTTACCTGGAGTAATCAGCTACATGATCTTGATTTAAAGTAGTTTTTTTTTTTTAATTGACAGTAAAGGTGTAAAGAGGAGTTATTTTTTTTTTTTTGTTGTGTGTGTGTGCGTACGTACAAAAATAAGAAATCCACCACGTTTACATAATATTTTCCAAAAATAAAAAAAATCGAAGAGGTATGCGTCGTTAGCGTTCTTTACTATGATCATCATATGCCAAAGAAAAAAAGAAAATAACTTTTTCACTTATTATGATTAGGGTAAGATTTTTTTTTTCGTGTGTTACTATTTTTTTTTTTGTACTCGTCACTTCATTCCACCATTTAAAAACACCATACATCAGAAATGACATCCATGGTGTGCAGAGTTCCAATAGGGTATTCAGAAACGAACCACAATAACAAAGAAAAGAGAGTGAGGACAACTAAGAAAAGAAAAAAAAACTAAAAAAAAAAAGGAGAAAAGAAAGTAGTAAGAAAAAGTGATGGAAAACAAGAATATATAAAGGTTGGACATTTCTTAAATAGGGGTAATCCAATTTTGATTAGATCATTATTATTATCGTGCTCACCTTACATCTTGCTCCTTCTCTTGGTTATCTGTTCTCCTATCCATTCGTCGTTATTGTTGTTTTTACTATCATTATTTTAGTATTGTGTGCTTCGAGTTTAATTCTACGATTTATTATGTTTACTATATATATTGAGTAAAGGTTTTAATTCTTACTTTTTTTTTTCTTTTAACCTATTTAATTACCCCTAGTAGTATTATTATTATTTGACTCATATATAATTGATATTTGCGTGCTTATTTTTGCTTTAATTCTGTTAAATGTTTCATTTATATTTCTGTTATTTAAATTTTATTAGTGAGTATTATTTTGATTTTTGTTTATTTGTTTTTTGAGTTACTTTGCAGGTAGGAAAAAAAATTATTTATGTAAAAAGATTAAGTTCTTTTTGTTTTGTTCTATTTGTATTTTTAGATTTTTTTTTAACCGCACACATACTTTATTATATTTACTAATTTTTTTTTCGCTCGCTAGTAAAAGATCACGTTTTCATTCGCTTAAAAAAAAAAAAAAAAAAAAAGAACGGAAAGAAAGAGAGAGAGAGTAGATTACTCCTTGTGCTCCTCCTCTTCCTCCTTGGCGGACGCCTCCTTCAGCTCCTCCTCAGAGTGCGCAAAGGCGCACTTGTCGCCAAACGGGCACGTACCACCGTTCTCTATGTTCATGCACATCTTGGTCTTCTTCTTGCCATCCTCGATACCACGGGCACGGCCGCGGAAAGCGCCACGACCGCCACGACCACCACGTCCACCACGGCCACCACGGCCGCCACGGCCGCGACCACCACGACCACCGCGGACGCCACGGCCACCGTAGTGGTTCTCCTCCTCCTGGGCAGCGGAAGGGAGGGTCCAGTGGGTGGTGCGGTTGTTGTGGTCAATGTAATAGACGGAACCAGTGTCGGTGTAGGCCATCTGCCAGCCAGGAGGGAGGGCAGGCTGTCCGTGGGAGCCATAGCTGCGTCCACGACCGCGACCACCACGACCACGATAGACCATTTTTGACGGTAGTGGGAAAGGGGAGGTTTCGTTAATAATATGTGTGCCTAAAGTAAGGTAGAAAAAAAATAAAAATAAAAAAAAGAGAAGATATAAAGGTGTATATGAAATGTACGTCTTTTTGAAGTATTGTTAAGCAATTGCATTCCAAGAAGCGCGTTACCTGTCGAAATGTGTCGCAATTACAAAAAAGTACCTTTTTTGAAAAGGGTTATGAGTTTAGCTTTGAGAGTGTATGTATCATCAATCGGTTGAAATGCTTTATTTATTTATTTTTTAAAGTTAAGAACAGAAAAAGAAATTAAACGTTTAGTTATGGTATTGATTACTTCATATAAAGAACAAAAGAACAAGGGGGAGAAAAAAAAAAAAGAGCTTCGTATTAAGAAGAAGAAAAGAAGAGTAGTGACGAAGAGGAAGCCGTTTTTACTTCTTGAGAGAGCGGAAGATCTTGCCCTTCTTGCGCTTGCCACCGTCGGCGGGAGTCGCTCCCTCCGCTGCGCCCTCACTCCGCGCCTCCTTGGCAGGTGCCCGGCCCTCCTGAATGTCGTCGCGCTGGCGCTTCAGCATCTGGCGCATGGTGGGGTCCATCCCGCCCACCTTCTTGCGCTCCTCGGACACCTCGGACAACCACGCCTCGGCCTTCAGGAAGACGACGTTGCGCATGGCCTCCGCGAGGTCCTTGCTACCACCGTACTGCAGCATCGTGTCGAGGACGACGCGCCCCGCCCACGGCGAGGTGGCCAGGCTAAACACGTGCGGCTTCAGCTCGTTCATGAGCAGCTTGCGCTCCTTCTCCATGTTGCGCGTGCGGACCTCCTGCAGCAGCGTCGTGATGACGTAGCAAGCCTGGGCATGGAGGGCGTACGAGACGATGGCATGTGACGCGATGTCGAAGTGGCGCTTCTTGTTGATCTCGCGGCGCTCCTTCGGGGACAGCTTCTGCTCCTCCTCGGCAGTCTTTTTGGCCTCCTCCGCCTCCTCCTCGTCCAGCTCCGACTCCTCCTCGCCCGCCTTGCGGATGAGCTTCTTCACAATCTTGGCTATAATGTCATCGGGCGCGTAGGACAGCATCTTCTGGAAGACACGAGAGCCCTGCGGGTAGCTCGTCAGCCGGTGCAGGTCCTCGAACACCTTCATGAGGTCTTTGATGAGGGCGGTGCGCACCTCTTCGTTGTAGGCCTGCAGCAGCGCCTGTAGCAGGTAGGACGCGCAGGGGTGGTTCACCAGCTCCGACATGTTCTTCTTCAGGTGCGCGTAAATGACGCTCGCGCAGTGGCCGTCCGCGTCGGTGGCGACTAACTTTTGCAGCACGGGAGAGGCGGTGGCGCTTTGGGAGAGCGCCAGAGCAGCCTCGCACAGCTCCGTCTTGCGCGCCTTGGAGACCAGATCCGGCTCGAGCTCGAGGAGGGCGCGCAGGACGAGCGTGCGGACAGGGTGCTCCGCAACCTGCACCGCGGTGAGGTGCTTCTTGCTCGTTGCGTCAGCAGATTCCTGAAAGAGAGTCTGAGCAAGCAGCGCACGGGACGCGGCGTAGTTGCGCACGGCAGCGACCGCAATCGGGGCGAGCGCCCTTTCCGACACAAGGGCAAAGAGCAGCTCCGGCTTCTCCTTGAGGCTCTCCCACAGAATCTCACGCTGCGCATCGTCGCAGCAGTCAAACACGGCGACGTACAGGTGCACGTGACGGGCGGTGGGGCCAGCCTCCTCCTTCTTCTTGGGGACGGGAGACGAAGCGGAGCCAAAGTCGGGCAGGTCAAAGTTCTCCTCCTTGGTTTCCTTCTTCTTCTTATCGTCTGCTTCCTCGTCCTCCACCTTCTGCTTTTCATTCGGCACGAGCAGGTAATCCGCCGCGTACTCGGCCAGGTGGCAGCAGATCGCGTCCTTGATGGAGGAGGGGACCAGTACGTGGTTCAATAGGGCCTTAAGCACCATAGAGTCGTTCGTGCCCTTCAGCAGTGCGGCCACCTGCTCGTCCAAGCTCGCCGCATCTGCCTCCGTCAGGTCGTGGTCGAACAGATCCATGTTGTCCGCGTCAAACGTCAACGTGGGGAAGAAAAGACGCAGAATGTCGAGCCACCCGCCCTCGACGGACTGCACGTACTTGGCCACCACACGCATGCCATAGCCGTTGTGGGCAATTGTCGCTGCGTAGGGCAAGAAGTTGGCCTTGATGGCCTCCGCGCAGACAGGGATTTCCATCATCTTCTGCACAATGTGGTTGCCGAAGGAGTGCTCGCACAGCCGCTTCACTTCGTCTGCCTCGGCATTGAGCACCAGCGTCTCGGCAATCTCCTTCTTCTGGCGGGGAGGCAGCTTCTCCAGCATGTGCTGGACAATGGTGTTGCCGACGGGGGAGGTGCAGAGGTCGAGCAGCTTGCGGCGCACGTTGTACAGGAGCTGCACGCGCTGCAGATTGTCGCACTGGTCGAGCAGCGTCATGAGGATGTGGTGCGACTGCTTGTTCAGGGAGAGGCTGTACGCAGCAGGCAGCAGTTTCTCGATCACCTTGGCGCGCTGCTCCGGCTTGCCGTAAAGCACGACGGCCTCCACCTGTCGCAGCGGGAGAGACTTGCCCGTCGCCAGACGCTGAGAGGGGTTCTTCAGAAAGTCAAGTTTCATGATGAAAAAGTACTCGTAGTTAACAGGAGAAGAAGTGATAGGAAAAAAAAAAAGAAAAAAAGTAGAGTAAAATGTATACGTATACACAAAAACTATGCTGCACAAAAATAAAGTAAAAAGAAAAAAAGAAAGGAGAGAAGATGCATTCAGTCGCTCATGACAGGAAAGAGCGGGTCAGAGTGTTTGCATGCAACTGAATACCACCATTACTACCGTGCAATAATATACACGCACAGGAATTTGATATTTGTGGTTACTTATCATAATACTTAACACAACCTATATTTTCTCATGCGCCATCGCTACAGAGAGGAACATATATACATATATGGATATATACTTCCCTCCGCAAGAAAGAGATGGTTCACCACTAGGATTAACAACACTACCAACGACAAAACGGTGACGAACAAAAACATTAAAAAACTACAACACTAAAAAAGAGTTAAAGAGAAATTAGAATAAAGAATAAATAAAGAAAAGGAACGTCTACATGTGAAAGAGTGGGTGGGGTCCATACGTCTCTTAGTTGCGTTGCTCGGTGCGGCGAGACCACAACGAGCCCATGGTGTTCTTCATCATATCTGTATTCTCATACTGGCCCCAGAAGTTCGGGTTGTCACCCACATTGACAGAGCCGTCCGGGCGGTGACGTGCACGCACACGCAGCTCGGACGAGGAGCGAGAGTGGAACTCGAGCAGCTCCTCGATGGTGGGGTCGATGGGGAGCGCCGGCTCCGGCAGACCGACCCGCTCATAGTACTCCTGCACTTGAATGTCCCACTTGGTCTGGAAAAACGTAGCCGCGCTCGGCTGATCCGCCAACAGACGCTCTACCTCGCGGAGCGACTTGAGGGCGGCGGGCTGCACCACACCTTCGCGGGAGCGCTCGGGGTCTAGCAGGAAAAACTGGCTGCGGGCCGCTAAGGGAAAGTGCTCCTGTTCCTCCTCGGGGGTAAGCGTATGGACGGCGTTCACCTTCTCCGTCTGCTTGTACAGCACGCAGATGTGGCGCGTCGTGCCGGCGTCCTCTGTCGGCAGCGGCGGGCAGTACGGCACGACGACGTCGCCCTTGCGCAGCGCGTCCTTCGAGTTCACCATCTGGCCCTTCTGCTGGACGACCTTCCCACCGGGAATGTTGGTCACCATGTAGTTGAGGAAGAAGCCAGAGTCTGCCATGCTACGGTCGACGGCCGAAGGGACACGGTACGGGTAGTCCGGCGACATTATGAGCAGCGTGTAGTAGGACTCCTTCTGCGCGTCCTGCTCGCTCTCCGTGATGAAGATGGCCGGTGGCTGCTGCAGTTCGCAGAGCTCTATGTAGTTACCACAATGCGCCGTGAACCAGAAGTTGCGGCGCGTCAGCTCCGCCACGGGCGGCAGTGGCGGCGGCAGGGCTCCGGTCTCCTCGTCTAATTTCGCACGCGTCTGATAACGTCCGTTGAAGACCACCGACACATTCACGTTCGCCTTCACGTGGGGGAGGTAGTTGGGCAGGATGCTGTGCTTGCGCAGGTACTCCAGCGCGCGGTCGCGGTGCTCGATCCACTGCGGCGACTTCTCCGACGGGACTAGAAAGCGGTGGTCCAGCTCCGGCACCTCGGGGTACGCCGTGCGCTCAAAGTCCGCCGCATTCCAGTACACAAAAAAGTTCGGAGGCGGTGTCATGTGAAACAACGAGGGCGTGTCTAGCTCGTTCTCAAAGACGGGGTACTGGAACATGTAGTCGCTCAGCACCGTCTTCTCGTACGGGTACTGGAAGTCGGGCAGCGCCTCCGGCTTGGGCAGCTTTTCAATCTGACGTGCCTTACGGTCGTTCTCACGCTGCTCACGGGTACGGGCGTCCTTGGTGCTCATTTTGGTCTTCCACCCGGGGAGGTGGTACTGGCACGCGCTACAGAGGAGAACATCGCAGCGGCGGCTCAGCGAAACAGTGGTGGGTCGCCTCCACATGATGATGTGTTCGAGGGAAACAACAGCAACAACAACAAAAGTACTAAACTATGAAGAAGAAAAAAAGGGGGGTGGGAGGGGAAAGAGCAAAGAGGGCAAGTACATACATTTTACGTTTAAAGTAGACAATAATTAATATTTAGGGCAATGCAATTAAAACATTCAAGTTGGAAAAAGAGGGAAAAAAGGGAGTGTCGTTTTGGTTGAATAAGTATAGTACGCATGCACGGCATTACTCCATATTCTCCTCTAGTCAAGCGCAGCAAATTTCTTCATGGCTGCCTCACGCACAATGTTCTTTTTCATGTCCTCTTGCACAAAGTCTTCCTTTTTTAGATACGCTTCGTCCTCAACAAAGCGAATCAAGCGTCGTTGTAGATTTTGGTAAAGCACATCTTCGGGGTCTCCAAAGTAGCTCCGCCAGCTCTCATCCTTGTCGACAATGCACTCGCCCGTCACCGCGTTACGCAGGTCATCGTTCGTAATGCCCAGGTGGGCAGCGAACTGGAGCGCAGACTTTACCTTCTCACCTGCGTTTTTATTACTAGTGTTCGTATCAGCTTCTTCAGGAACCTCACGAGCACATCCACTTGCAGCAGCAGATTTGGCTGCGAGTGTTCTCTGCGCTTCCTCCAGCATCCGCTGGCGGCGCTCTATGCGCATCTGCTCCACCTTGTGTATTGGCAGCGGAACGATATCAGATGTCGTGTAGAGAAAGTCATACGGCTTATACTTTCTCTTTACTGGGGATTTAGGCTTATCACTTTTAGGGCCGTTGAGATATTGGTACTCGGCCTCAATTTCATTCAGAAACATGGTCAACGAGCTCAAGCAAACCTAAGCACTAGAATGAAGAAAGAGAGTAAGAAGAGTAATGACACACAACTGTTCGTTCTACAGCAGTAGATATCAATAGTAGCAAGTCTAAATAATATTCATGTTCAGGGTTTGTGCCAAGCAACTATTATTATTATTATTATTATTGTAAATGTTCTTTTAAATTTTAAGTATATTAGGCATTGTTACGTTTTAATCGTAGTGTGTATGTGTGTGTGTGTGCGTGTTTGTGGGTGGGTGTTTAGAAGAGTTCATCTAACAGATCGTCGTGTTCCGCCTTTCGGCTCCGCAAGAAGGTCAGCAGTTCCTTGCGCTGGCCCTCAAGGTCCTTCATACTAAAGTACTCGCTCACAGTTGCTTGGAGCGCAAACGCCTCCGTGCCGTAGACAGGCCGCGACTGCGCGTAGACAACGGGGAGAAACACACAGCCTGCTAGCACACCGGTGGTACGCAGCTCCTGCTCGAACTGCTCCTGCAACGCCGCCGCGTACAGCTGCGGTGCACACGTGACGGGCGGATGCATGATGCACCCGCTCTTCGGCCAGTACCGCCCTGTCTGCCAATAGAAGTCTTCCAGGTACTGCTGCACGGAAGGCGTCAAAAACGAGGAAGAGGAAGTCGTCTTGCTCCCAGCGCGCAGCGACGTGGTTAGACACGGCCACGGCTCTTGCAGCAGCACCGCAAGGGCGCCGTCTTCCCCGTTGCGAAGCAGCCCTTGTACAGAGGCGCGCGTACTCTCCGACAGTTTGTAGTGCTTCTCCTGTGTGGCGAGCGCCAACAGACTGGCGGCCACACGTCGCCGGATCGCGTGGTCAAAGCTCGTGGCGCTGTGGTGCAGACGGAACACTTCCAACAGCAGTGGCACCAGCTGATTCGCGATGTAGTTCTCATCTTGCAGGTCTGTGTCGAGGTAGTCGTAGAAGATGGGGTTCGTGCGCCATTGCGACACGCGGTGCAGATAGTACGAAACCTCATCCAGCCACAGGTTGCCCAGACGGCGCTGCTCCACCACAACGGAGTTCACGAGCGTCAGTGACATGTAGGGTGTGTTGGGCGGCATCAGCAGCGTCTGCCCACCGGCGTAAAGCACAGCCACCGTGAGGATGGGCAGCAGCGTCGCGTCCTTGGGCAGTGCCTCGTCTGGCGTGTGAAACAAATCCAGTGCCGTCACCTTGCAGCTCACGCTGGCCTCTGCATCGTGCAGAAACCAGTCATAACTACCTTTAGGGCCGCACAGGAATAGCTTCACCGGAAGCGGAGCCTCTGAGCGCAGCGGGAGAGCGGCATAGTGGGCAAACTCACCACAGTCGTTGAGGTGCCACCACCGCATGCACCCTCGCTGAGAGACACACGTCGCGGTGTCGCAAATGACGCTGTTCTCCAAGTAGTCCGGCCACACCAACTCCTGCCCGAGGGACGGGCACGCCGTCACCTCCTCGCGCTGGAAGAGCTGGAGCTCAATAATATCTTGTGGGCGCAGCGGCGGTGCCACTGCCTCTACGTCCGCTTCTGGTGTGGAGGTGGACGGCGTCTCTGCCTTCTTCTCTCCTCCCTCAACGTGTGGCTTCTTCTTTTCCTCTAGGAGGTCCACGTCGTCCTCCTCGGCGGCCGCTGCCTTGGCCTCGCGCTGCTCCTCCTCTGTCAGCGGCACCTCCACGCGGTGTGAGTGGTCAAACACCTCCGAGAAGGAGTGAATCAACGTGTGGAAGCGCGACGTTTCGAGCGTGGTGCCAGCGCTGCCCCATCCGTTCTTGACCGCAATCTGGTCTTTGGCAAAAGTGTTCCACTTTTCGTTGGTGATAAACTCGACGGCGTCAGCGCCGCACTTGTCGTAGGCGGTTTGCGCACGAACACGAGACAGGTGGTAGGGCAGCCCGCGCTCCAGGTACTGCAGCGCTTCTGCCTCCTCGTCCTCCAGGAGCCGCTTCGTGTCTTCCTCGGAGGCGTCGGCTTTTTGTTGCGCCACGACGTCTTTTGCGTTCACGACGACGCAGCGCCACTTGGACGACACTTGGTCCAGGTCGTAACCTGGCGGTAGATCGAACGTGGCGAGCACCTCCTTGAGGTTTTTAATAGGGAGTCCATGATAGCAATTAGCGGACATTGCAACTACATCAACAAAAACAGAAAGTGTAGGAAAGAGGAAGAAAGTGGGAAAATAAATAAAGGGCAAACAACACGCGATGCACCACCGTATTGTGCATGTCTTTTGGATGTAGGATACACTACTTTCAGAGAGAGAGGAAGAAAAAGAGTTTGAAATATAGCGTGATTAACCGTTTAGTAAATTTAGAATAGTATATAAAATTCTTTTTTTATTATAAAGATATGTGTACAATTAAGCAAAAAAAAAAAAACTGGAGAGTCTCGACGGACTTCTTAATACAAGGAGCGTGGTGTAATCTTCTTCGAGGACAGAGGCAGCTGTTGCGACTTCGCCTTCTGCTGCTTACCCTTCGGCGCTGGTGCCTTCTTGGCAGCGCCCTTGGCAGGCGGGGCCTGCTTCTTCTTCTTATTGTCCTTCTTCCCATTCGCCTCTACGTTGTCCTCCGGCGTCGCATCGCCGTTCTTCGCGGCCTCAGCGGCGGCCTTCTTTTTTTCCTCCGCACGCTCCGCCTTGCGACGCAAAATGTAGGACTCCATGAGGGCGGTCGAGTGTCCGTCTTGCTGGTGCGCGAAGTCCTTGGCGCGGAAGCGGCCGAGGCGCTTTCGCAGCCGCTGTGCACGATTCGTTTTGGCGATGCGCGCCTCGCGCTCCTTGCGGCGCTCAGAGCGCGTCTTCATGGGGTCACCACCTCTTGCTAGCCGATTACCTTTCATTGGAATGTAGGGACTTAATGTATATATATTGTAAATAACAGATAAAGAAAAAGAGGGAGAGGGTAATAGTGATTAAAGGTTTCTGCATATGCAAATAGTCAGTATTCAATGATATTTTTCTACAAAAAGGCAAAGTGATTACAGACCTTAACGTGTGTGGATATTTGGTGATGATGATGTTCTTCGCTCAGACAACAGGATTGTTTTCAAAACATTGTGGTGCGTTAATTCTTTTTCGAACGCTTCGCAGCGTACTTGCCCGCTTCAAACCCAGCGGCGTAAAACGACTCCACCAGCGCACGCACATCTTTCGGGAGGTGTGCGGTCATGGGCCCTAACGACGTGCTATTCCGTCCCCGCTTCTGCTTTTTCTGTTTGCCTCCCTCGGAAGAAGATTCAGAGGAAGAAGAAGAGGACATGTGGCCACTTCTATGGCTGCCGCCGCTCTCACTGTGGGAACTCTGTTTAGAGGCCGACGACGATTGCGCCTTCTCCTCCGAGGACGCGTCGGATGATGGTGGTGTCAGGTGGCCCACCTCCCCGTCGCCTTGCTCGAGCTGCGCCGCGCACAGGCGGAGCAGCTCGCCGTCATCCCAGAGGGAGTGGTCGGCGCCGGAGTACGTCACGCCGCTCTTTTTCTGACTGGCCTTATTCGGCTTGTAAGGCATTCTATGTAAAAATTATCTGTATGTCAACTAACTTTTGAAACGACAATAACAAGAATACACAAAGAGAGAGAGAGAGAGAGAGAGAAGAGAATAAAATTAGCTACACTGCAACACTAATGTACAGGTGAAAAGTGAGATACTAAGAAATAAAAGTTTGGATGCAAAGTAAAACAAAGACATTAAATTGTATGAATTAAAAAATTAACTGGTCAACTGCATTCAGAAGCACCATACGTAATGAACAACAATATAAAAAAAAGAAATAAAAGAAAGAGACAAAAAAAAAAAAAAAACGAAAAAAAAAGTTAATTATTATTATATAGCGTATTTATACATGTACATTATCAACGAAAAGGCACCTTCAACAAGCGAGAACAGAGAGAGAAAAAAAAAAAAAAAGAAAGGACACACGAACAGAAAAAAGAAATTAATTATTACTATTTATTAGTCTGTACCATCCCGAAATTCAAAAAAAAAAAAAAAAAAAAAAAAAAAACAACGCACGTACTTTCAAAAGTGATAGGAAAAAAAAAATTGAGACATTACCAATATATATTTAGTTGTTTAATTCATTTGGAGCGCCTTCATGAGCGTGTTCATCCACTTATCCAATTCTTGTTCCGAAGCTACACCAAAGACAATGGAGTTGGAACTATTCATAGAAATGGCAAACGCAAACGGGGGCACGAAGCGCTGGCCCTGCTGCGGCGCCTGCGCCTGCAGCACCGCTTGTACGTGGGCATCCTCGGCCGCGCAGGGGCTGACGGACTTGATCATCTGCAGTGGCACCTTCTTGCTGCGCTCACCTGTGGCAGATTCCTTCCCCTTTGCGAGTGAGATGGTCAGCACGTTGTCAGCGAGCTGCAGGTAGCGCTCCTTCCAAATACCATTGCGACTGTCCTTGTACACGACGCCCTCATAGCACGGCACGGTGCTTGTCGAAATCTCGCGCTGAATCTCTTCCGCGACCGCCGCCTTGCCGTCGGCGATGCCTTGCAGCACACGCTGCTTCTCCTCTTCGGAGGGAAAGTTCAGCTGCAAAACGTCTACGTTCGGGTTGGCCGTCCGCTTGCTCGCGTCCGCCTCGATGAGGCTCTGCACATGCCGCTCGAACACGTACAGGTAGTGCTGCATCAGCGGCGTGTTGAGCAGCTCCTCCGTGCTCGGACGCGTCGCGGGGTCCTTCTGCAGAATGTACTTGACGAACTCGCGCATCTCGGGCGAGAATTTGCCACGGCGCCCTTCGACGTCGTTCGGTGGACCCTCCGGCAGCACTGGGTTGCCGTTCAGCACAGCCTCCCGCAGCTCTGGCAGTCCGCTCGCGTCAAAGGGGCGATTGCCGTCCATCAGCATCTCGTACAGCACGACGCCACATGCCCAGACATCTGCCTTCTTGCCGTAGCGCTTGCCTTTCCACATCTCCGGCGAGAGGTAGTAGGGTGTGCCGAGGAAGGTGCCGGCGATCGTCTCGCTACTCACTGTGCTCTCGTACTTCTGCGAGAAGCCAAAGTCACCAAGCTTCATGAAGCCCTTGGAGGTGAGGAAGAGGTTCGCGCTCTTGACATCGCGGTGGATCATGCGGCGCTTGTGGATGTGGTGGAGGGCGAGGAGCACCTGCACAAAGTACACACCGGCGTCGCGCTCTGACAGTTGCAGGCAGCTAATCTTCTGCGCCCCGTTGGCGTCCGTGTCGACCACCTTGGCACGGTGCAGGTTGCGGTAGAGGTCGCCGTGGTCAGCGAACTCGGTCACAATGACAATCGTCTCGTCGTCACTGTCTAGCACAAAGTGTTCGTAGTAGCGCACAATGGCAAAGTGGTTTGTGTGCCCGAGGCACATGATCTCCGTCGTCGCGTACTGACGATCCTGTGGGTGCATGGCGCGCAGATCCATCACCTTGGCCACATAGAGTGTGCGAGGGATTGTCTTGGTGGCCAACCGATTCGCGTTGGACTGCTTCTCGGTGGACTCGTGCTGCGCCGGCACGTACTGGGGGTTGCGCTCTGCAATGAAAGCCTCGCCGTAGGCGCCCTTCCCGATCGCCTGGCGCTTAATGTACTTGGCCGTGCTGCCAGGAGCGCCGAAGATGTCGCTTAATGTAGTGTACGTCGGTGAGGACGATGTCGTGAGCGGAATCGGTGCCTCTGTGTTCGCGGGACGCGTCACGTTGGGGCTGCCGGCTTTCGTGTTGCTAGGTCGAATGGTCGGCTCATCATCCAGACCTTTTCCAGCGCCGTTACCCATGGTGTAATGCTATAATATATACAGTAAATAAATAAAAAAGAAAAGAAAAAAGTGAGGTGTTTTCGAAACGCGGGAAATCAATGAGAAGAGAAAAATGTTAATCTACGATAGACGTATATATATCTATCTATACAGTATAGGCGGTATAACGTAAAAGAAAAAGAAAACACACTTTTAAGTCAAAAAAAGCACAGAAAAAAAAAAAGTGATTTTAAGAAGTAAACGAGAATACTAAACAAAGAAGGTGCAGGGGATGAAGAAGAAGGGCGAAGGAGAGGAATAGTAATAATAAATAGTTGGTACGGGCAGAAAGAAAAG
Source organism: Strigomonas galati (assembly GCA_000482125.1). NCBI lineage: Eukaryota > Euglenozoa > Kinetoplastea > Trypanosomatida > Trypanosomatidae > Strigomonas > Strigomonas galati. The sequence goes on from AUXN01000146.1 coordinate 14,462, forward strand.
CAAATATACTACAATGAAATGGGCATTAAAAAAAAACTAGATACGAAGCCTTTTTTATTTTTTGTTTATCTGTCTTTAATTTATTATGTTAATGAACACTTTGCACCGTTTGAGCTCGTGGCGGCGACGGGGGGAGGAAACGAAATAATCGTAACAAGAAAGAAAAGAAAAACTAAAATTAAATTATTGTTGAGCGTATATATATATATATTAATTAGTGTTATTTTCATTAGCGTTTTTGTTGTAGCTGTTGTTGTTATTATTATTATTTTTTACAGAAAAAAATGAAAATAATTAGTAAGATGTAAGAGTTCATTGAGCATTCAAGCGTGTTTTAGGGGATAATAATCAAAATGACAAAAGAAAAAAAGAAGAAAAAAAAGTGAGAAAGAACACAAAAATAAACACAGCACCACCGATATTCAAATGTAAAAATAAATAACAATATATTTTCTATATGAAGATCACAGTCACAATACTAATGCAGCCGTCAATAGCATGCAGAGGTGCATCTGCGGATTTGCGTGTGTGTATATATATTGACTCATTGGAGGCGTTTCTTTATTTAAATAATTAATTCTTGATTTTTATTTTTTTTACAACAACAAGAAGGAACCAAAATGAAAACAGTAAAAGAAAAAATAAGAAAGAAAAAAGAAAAAAGACAAAGAAAAAGAAAAATAAAAACGAAGAAAAAAAAAAAGAAACGAATTATCGTACTTCTAACGTGCTATTCCCTCCCTTTTTTTTTTTTTTTTGTAATGAAATTCACTTATGATCACAATAGTAAAAGGAAAGCACATGTAATACGTACACACACGCACACACAGGCACGCTACCACACACCGAATTTACTGGTGTGGTCGCAAAGGTGTGTTTACGTGTACATGTGAGTGTACATACATGTAGGCGCAACGACCTTTATACTTACATGTGATACTCAAAGATGGAGTGCACCTGCGAGTTCGGGGACAAGTCGACGACGGGCTTGATGAGGCCATCCCCAATGTCGTACACCCACCCGTGCAGGTGCGGCCGCGTCTTCTCCGAGCGCCACACGCGCTGGATGGTGGACGTGTGGGCCAAGTTGTACACCTGCTGAATTACGTTGAGCTCCGCGAGCCGATTCTCCTTTTCCTTTTCGTCCTCGATGGAGTCCAACTCCTCCTTGTTGTTGTAGTACACCATCTTGATGTGCCGCAGCCACCCGTTGAGGATCTTGTTGTAGTCCTTGCGACTCATGGCCGCGTGTACACCACCGCAGCCGTAGTGACCGCACACAATAATGTGCTTCACCTTCAGGTGGTTCACTGCGTAATCCAGCACGCAGAGCACGTTGAAGTCCGTCGGCACGACCAAGTTGGCGATGTTGCGGTGCACAAAGATCTGACCGGCTGTACTGCCGGTGATAGTGCTGGAGAGAATGCGACTATCACTGCAGCCGATCCACAAAAAGTCAGGCTCCTGCACCAAACGCAGTCGCTCGAAGAACATGGGGTTCTGACGCGCCGCCCACGCCCTATTGTTGCGGAGCAGCTCCTGCCACGTAGGGGTGTGCATATTGAGTGGTGTCTGTCCGTCCTTTTTCTCTTCCGTCTCTTTACCCGGGACCTTCGCGAGTTCCAAATCTTTTACTGGCGGTGCGACCGCCATGGGCGCGGCTAAAGTAGGGGGTGCACTAAGAAACACATTGGATGGATCACTGGTGTTGTTGTTGTTGTTGTTGTTGTTCGAGATTTCCTCTTTGACAGACATCAATATATATTACGATACTTGCTTTTTGATGTGCTCAGAAACGTAGTGGAATTATGATGCTAAATTGTAAATAAAAAACGGAACGGAGAAACAATAAAAATAGTCGGCAAAAATATATATTTTTTTTTGGAGAAAAGGGGAAAAAAAGTAATTAAAGGGAACTTTAATGTAAAACAAAAAAGGTAGAGTGGAAGAAAAGAGGGTGATTATTATATATAGCAATTTTTTGAGTGGGCAATGAAGACCACAGAAATCTCAATAAGAATAATATCCAGTTTTAATCGTTTTCAAAAAGCTTTATGGTTGAACTCGTCGCAGCTGTTCACTTAGAAACACCAAAGGAAAGGAGAAAAAAGAGAAAAAAAAAAAAGCGACGATGTGAGTGAAAAAAAAAATAAGGAGGAAACAATGCGTAGAAAAACAACGAACGAAACAGTGGGAAAAACAAATTAGGTACGCGTGGGGAAAACAAAAATATAAGGAGGGAAAAGAAAACCAAAGCAAAGGAAGTACAAAAAAAAAATTGGAGGGAAAAAATACTAAAAAGAGAGAGAAAAGCGTTATGGTGATAAGCAAATTAGCACGCGGTTGGGAATAAGTACGGCCCGCTTCTGCTCATTTATCATTATGATACTCAATATTTAAATATGAATCAGAAACGGAAGGGAGGGAGGGAAAATAATATATACCCCACCCTTACATGTGGTACTCAAAGATGGGACTCAGTTGGGTATTGGGCTTCACATTCTTCAACGGTTTGATGAGCCCGTCTCCAATGCCATACATCCAACCGTGCAACCACGGCCGTGACTGTGAGGAGCGCCACACACGTTGGATGCACGACGTTTGCGCCAAGTTCCGCACCTGTTGTAACACGTTCAGTTCCGCGAGCCGATTCTCGCGCTGCTCCAAGCACGGGATGGCTTCCAGCTCCGCCTTGTTCAGCTCGTAAATGCGCTTGATGTGGAGCAGCCAGCCGTTCAGTAAGTTTCCGTAGTCCTTCCGGTTCATGGCCGCGTGGACACCACCGCAGCCGTAGTGGCCGCAAACAATGATGTGCTTTACTTTGAGGTAGTCCACGCCGTACTCCAACACGCAAAGTAGGTTGGAGTCTGTGGGGATGACCAAGTTGGCGATGTTGCGGTGCACAAAAATCTGCCCCGCTGTGGTGCCGGTGATCGTGTTGATAACTACACGGCTGTCGCTGCAGCCAATCCAGAGAAAGTCGGGCTCCTGCACACCTCGTAAACGGTCAAAGAAGCTGCGGGGCTGAGCAGCGGCCCATTGTCGGTTGTACGCCAGCAGCTGCTGATATATAGGGTTCTTCAGCTTCTCCTCCTCATCGTGCTGACGCTCAGCGACAGGTACGAGAGCCATGATTGTCTATAAAAATAGAAAAGGGGTAAAGAAAGAGCAGAAGGAAAGAAATACATACAGGAGACCTTTACTGTGACAAAGGAGAATAACACATAAAACACAGTAGGCGTGGTTATACGTTAGTTTCGATACAGAAGCAAACAGTGAGAATAGCTTACGCTTTATTATTATTATTATTATAATTATTTTCCTTTTTTTTTTTTAGTTTTATGTTTAAGATTCTTCTTTTTATCCATGTAGCAAAAAAGAAGATCAAAGTAGTGAATAAGTGTGTATATAAGGTAAGTTTTAGTTATCCTTTGTGTGAGTATATCTTTTTGAAAAGAAGACATCATACTGATTATGCAGAAAAAAATGAAATGAGCATATGGTATAATTAGAGCTCAGTACGAGCACCTCCATTTACAAAACAACAACCACGAGGACCTAAAATATCAGAAGAAAAAAAGAACAACAAAGTAATAAAATTAAAGTATTTTAATAAGTTTCAAGCTACAACCGAATTCAAAAGCTGGAAAACGCTTTCATTTTCTTTATTAATTTTTTCGATTAAAAATAAAGACGCTCTCTCTGTCTCCCTATTCGTTTGCAAGCAAAAATGGAGAAGAAAAAAAAAGAAAAATAGTAATACAGGTATCAGTATTATTATTAAATAGCAATAGTGAGCACAGGAGTAAAAGACTGTGTTTGTGTGTGTGTGTATGTGTGTGTGTGTGTATGTGTATGTGTGTGTGTGTGTGTGTGTGTGTGTGTCAGTTACAAGTCGCTGCTGACAAAGTGGCGACCTCCCTCGGACAGGCGCTGGTCCGCGTACTTCCAGTTCACCAGATTCCACCACGCGTTCACATAGGCCGCGCGGTCATTCTTGTAGTCAATGTAGTAGGCGTGCTCCCACACATCGCAGCAGAGGATGGGCACAAGGTTGTCGTCGGTCAGCGGGCAGCCCGCGTCGTGCGTCTGGTAGACCTTCAGCTTCCCCGTACTCTTTTCGAGGACGAGCCACGCCCAGCCGGAGCCGAAGTGACCGTTCGCGGCGGCGGTGAAGGCCTCCTTGAACTTCTCAAAGCTGCCAAAGGACTGGTCCAGCGCGTGGAGCAGGTTGCCGCGCGGCGTACCGCCGCCGTGGGGACTAATCGACTTCCAGTAGAAGTTGTGGTTGAAGATCTGCGCCGCCGAGTTGAAGGCGGGGCCCTTGACTGTCTTAATGATCTGCAACAGGGACTTCTTCGCGAGCTCGGGGTCAGACTTGGCGGCCGCGTTCAGCTTGGTCGCGTACCCTTTGTGGTGCTTCTCGTAGTGGAAGGTCACCTGCTGCTCGGAGAGGCCCTTCTGGGAGAGGGCGTCGTGGGTGTAGGGCAACGAAGGGACACTGAAGGACATTTGAATGGATAAAGGTAACAACAATAGTATTTCTACAC
>AUXN01000147.1:0-19006 GCA_000482125.1 Strigomonas galati
AGGTGGCATTGCACAGTGCTACCTCGACAACCACACACACACACACACACACGATCAGAACGCGCCACAACCTACACAACAGTACCCCGCCCAGCACCGTGGTGCGAAGCGCATGGTGCTGTCAGCGTTTATGAGATCACGAATGACGTTGGCCAGCAGCACCGCCTTGTGCGGCTTCGGCGCCTCCTTGGGCACGAGCTCGCTCTTGTTTTCGTTGTCCGAGATGGACGGGCGTGACGTCGGGTGCCCAGAAAGAAGGCGGCTCGCCTCACGCCGATCGACTGCGCACGGCAGCTGGCTGTACAGTTGCACAAAGAGCTCCGCCGGCACCATGTCGGGCGTGCACCACTGCCCCGCCACGATGCACGGAACGCCGCCACAGAAGAAGCCGCGAAGGAGGCCGAGTACGTCGTCGCCGGGCCCGCACACCCGCTCCGGGGATATGTTCGTGTTGCTGAGCGTGACGAGCTCCGCGAAGAGCTCCGAGTGGGCGATCTCGTCCGCCCAGAGCAGCCCCAGGCCCTGCGCCGTCATGGCCGGCAGGCAGAGCGCGCCGATGTTCTCGTCCGGGCGGGCGTTGGGGCGGTCGCTGTTGGAGGTCGTGGCGGTGCCAAAGTGGACGTAGTGCGACTGCGGCAGGAGCGAACGCACCACGTCGAGGTCGTCCACAAGCGTGTTGGCGCTCGTGAAGACGGTTGCGTCGCTACTGGCCGACTCGGCCTGCTTCATGAGCGCTTCCGTGTTCTGGGTGAGCGCGCGCAGCACCTGCCGCCCTTCGCTGAGGGAGCGGTGCACATCGATGGGGTAGAGGAGGTGCAGGTGCGCGGTGGTGGAGCTGTCCACCTCCTGGTGGCACACCACCATGTTGCGCTGCAAGCCGCGCTCCCGCACGCGCTGCACGTTGAGCGAGCACAGCGCGCACTGCGCCGCGGAGAAGGCGAGCTGGATGGACATGTCCTCCACGACGTAGCGGTTCTCCACGCGTGGGTTGATCAAGGCGTTGTACGGCACGACCCACAGGGAGCGCGACGGGATGATGGTCACCACATCGTCTGGACGTATGGTGTCCTCGCCCGCGTCGTGCAGGTAGTCCATGATCGGGTCCACGAGAACGAGGTAGAGCATCTGCAGCGAGTCGATCCAGGACTTGCGCGGCAGGATGGAGATGATCATGCTCGCAGGCGCGTCGTCGCCGACTGGGTTCAGGCACAGCCCCACGCGCACCTTCTCGATGAGCTCCCCCACTGTCGTCTTGAACTCGCGGGTGACGTTCATTTCGATGAAGCGCACCGCGTTGCTCTTCGGCACGACCCATATGTACACGCTCTCCGTCACGTCGTACGCCTGCCGCTTGAGCGACCAGTCGTAGCGGTACGCAAGACCGTAGTATACGAGTGGTGACCCCATCTGGCGCGACGTCGCCTCGATCTGGTCCACCGTCAGACGGCCAGGGTAGTTGAGGCGTATCTTCTCGTGCAGCAGGTCGTGGTACTGGTAGTTGAGCGCCTCCTCAAACGCCTCCAGCGCCTCCCGGTAGCGGTACGTGTTGACGAGCAGACACATGCGGTAGTGGTAGCAGACGTTGAGCATCAGCTGCACGTAGCCTGCCGGGGCCGCCTGGAGCAGCCGCACCTTGATGTCCTTGGTCGGCGCGCCGTGGATCGTCTGGCGCACCTCATCCCGCGGCAGGGCGTAGCCGTCCGCGGCGCCGCGCGATTCTCCGCCCTTGTACTCCTCCGTTGCGGCCTGCTGCTGTTGCTGTTGCAGCAGCTCATCCCACATGGTCAGGCTGGCTCCGAGCTGGTGCTCCGCCACGGCATGGTCGGCACGCTGCCAGTTCAGCAGCGCGCTCATTGTCAGCCCGGTCGTCTCCAGCAGGCGGTGGCCGGTCGTCTGGCCGAGCTCGATCACCCTTTCGAACAGCACGATGGCGTCCGCCAGCTGGTTCGAAGAGAGGTACAGGTTGCCCAGCTGCAGCACGGCGATAATGCGGAGCAGGTCGTGGTGCATGTGCTGCTCCACGTGGCCGATGATGTCGCGCCAAAGCTCGATGAGCATCATGCTCTCGTGGTAGTGGTACTGGCCCGTGTGCTGGAAGCTGATGCCTTTTGGCTCCTCCGCGTCGAAGAGCGTCGTGACGAGAAAGCAGCTGACCGTGTCCAGCGTGTCGTCAATAATGGTCGCCAGGACGGCGCCGGCCGCCCCGCTCAGGCGCTTGACGACTTGGGCGGCCTCTGACCACATGCCGATGGCCTCCTGCACGAGCAGCAGGCGCGTCCACTGCGTCACGAACGTGTCGGTGTGATTCACCATGACGTCCGTGCCGGGTATCATGTAGTAGTCGTCCGGCGTCACCGTCTGGGGCTGCACCTGCTGCGCCTTCTCGAAGATGGCCGACGCCGCAGCGTGGCACCGATGGAAGACGGCGTTCAGCAGTTCCTTCCGCGCCTCCTGCATCTCCGACACCCACAGCGCATTGTGTGCCTTTTGCGCCACCTCCTGCGCCAGCTCGAACGCGCGGCCCGCCTCCTCCAACTCGCCCTTCACCATCTGCTCCTTTCCCTCCTTCACCAAGATCTCGTAGCTGAGCCGCTGCAAGTTGCTGGTGACGACCGCGATCCACTCGCGGTTCTTCTTGTCCGAGGCGATCGACATGGCCTTGTTCCACATGACATAGGCCCCGTCCAGGTTTTTGTTGGCGTACTCGCGGCACCCTTGGTCAAAGAGGGCGGAAAATTGCTCTTCGCTGCTGCGGAAGGTGACCTGGTCGGGCCGCAACAGGTCTTGCATCGTGTGTCGGTTCAGCTTGTCCTCGGGCGCCTTCGCCGCCGCCGCCAGCTCCTCCAGGGGCGCCGGGCACGTGGTCTCCTCCGCAATAATCGGCGGCGCCGTCGCAAACATCATGGACTCATCCTTCATGATGTCACTGAGCTTGCGTGCCATCCCCCCACTGTCGGGTATCGTCCGCGCAAAGTCGGTCGCGCTTTTGAGAGAATCATCGGTGTGTGGCTCGCCGTTCTCAAAGGACTGCATCGAGTTCTCCTTCTCCTCCTCTTCCTGCACATAGTTGTTGTTGTTGTTGTTGTTGCGACCGCCTGTGCTTACGGGCGCCGCGGGGCGGACAGGCACCTGTGGACGGCTGTTCGATTCTAGTGCCATGAGCTCGGAGCGCACCTCGTAGGCCTTTCGATTCGCCTCACTTCCCTTCACCTCAGAGGCGATTTGGTAGCGCGCCGCGAAGGTGTCTCGCATCGCCTTAAGCTTCGACGGCGCCAGCCGCGACGTTCCCTTGGTTGCGATAGCCGGCGCGGGCGGACGCGGCTGCGGCTCCGTGATTCTCGCTTTCAGCGAGTCGTTCGTGACCGGCGCTGAGCTCGCCGACGGCAGCACGGCGGGCAGTGCCTCCACCGTCGGCCTCTCTGGGCGTGTGCGTATCGCGGGGAGGTAGGTGGCGGACGTGACCGGCGCAGGTCCTGCCACGTCTGACTTGGGGAGCGCGATCAGCTGTGGCTCGTACGTCGCTACTTTGCGACGGTTCTCCTCAGTCACCACTTGAATACGGCTTTGCACCGCCTCGAACACATCCGTACCGGCCAAGTAGAGCGCCGTAATGTGATGGTTGCGCTCCACCAGCTCCAGCAGACGCTTCCCTCCGGCTGCTGTGATGGGGTTGTGCTGCAGGTTGAGCGTGGTAATGCTCAGGTGCCGCTCGAGCACGGAGCAAAGAAACTCCACCAGCTCGTTCGTCGCACCGTTCCCTTCGAGATTGATGGTCGTGAGCGTCTGGCAGTAGTCAATGAGGCGCACGACCGGTCTCAAGCCTTTTGCTCCTAGGTAATTATTTTTTAAGTCTAAAGATTCTAAAACGGAGCGGCTTTTGGATTTTTCAATAAACCGTACGAGCGCGGAGTTGACGCGGCATGACTCTTCCTCACAGTATTTTTGGTACAATTCGATTAAATCTACTTGCTTCTTGTCGTCTATTGGGGTTCCAGATGACATTTTCTCTATTCTACCAAGAAAAAAAAAAACGAAATGGGAGAAAGAGAAGGAATTGTCATAGAATAATGTTTCAAAGGAATCAGAATACTAAAGCAAAGGGACCGATACATGTTTATTTGATTTAGAATGACCACATTTTAAACGCGTTATACGTTAACTAAGTGCTTTTATTTATTTATTTCTTATTGAACATTTGTTGTTAATCGTAGATATAGCCATGCTAGTATTTAGACAATACACATACACACGCACACACACAATTCATTCTTTTTTTATTATTATTTAGTTTAAATTAGACATTCCTTCTTCCTTAATCCAGAAGCATACGTCCAAGCAATTTCTGCACCTGGCACTGACGCTGAGCCAATTTCAACCACTCGTCTTTGCGATACATGTACTGCTGCACGCAGCACTTCTCCAGAACCTTGCGCGCGACAACTAATGGGCGTACAGCCTTCTGCGGCGCCTCCTCGCTCCCTGCCACCGCAGTTTCATCCGCGACAGGCTCCGGCGTCCACTGCTGGGGCTTCTTCAGCTCCTCACAAAGGGGCACAAGTTTCTTCACCAAGGCCTCCTTTACCGTCATGCCAGACACTTCGTAGATGACCTCGAGAACGTAGGCCGCGTAACGATCCTTGGCGAGCTCTGGCACCTCGGTGCCAAACCGCGCCAACAGCCGTGCCGCGATCGTCTTCTCCGCCTCAGGGGCACCCGCTCCTTTGTTGGCGGCGATGGCAGCAGCCGTGTTGGAGTTGGGGGCGGTGGCAGTGGTGAAGGAGAGGTAGAACCCTGCTCGCACAAACTGCTGAAGCACGATGCTACCCTTCAGAGTGCGCACGAGCTGCATGAGGTCGGCGTGCATGAGACGCTCAAATGTGTGCTGAAAGCAGACGGACGCGGTGGGGTGAAGCAGCAGCAGGTAGCGCGCCAGGTCAGACCCCTTTTCGCCAAAGCCGCCATCGACCAGCAGGAAGTGGGCCGCGCCCTTCTTGCACTGCCCTCGCATGGCGGTACAGAGGGAGTCGCAGACCTGCTTTTGGAACTCGAGCGGCACGCTGAAGAAGCGGACGCCTTGGGCCTCATCCTTTTTGACGGCGGCGCGCACGTCGGAGGGGACAAGCCCGCCGCCGCTCTCGTCCTCCGTGGTGGAGATGGAGCCGCCGAGGCCGCACTTGAAGACGAAGGTGACCAACGTCGGCGTGAGGACGTTGTACTCCATGAAGTGGGGCAGGTGGGGGAGGACCACCACCTCGTAGAACTGCCGCAAGTGCCACTTCGTCGGCGCGTACTCGGCCAGGACGTGCAGCACGAAGGCTGTCTGGGTAAGGAGCTCGCTCCCGGGAGAGAGCAGATGCTCCAGACGCTCCTTCACACATTGGAGGGCACGGTACCAGCAGCAGTCCTTGGCCTTCTTGGCGTTGGTGGCGGCATCGTTTCTCCCCGACCCGCTGTCGACGCCCATCGCGCGCAGCATCTGCTCCTTCTCGGAGAGCGGCGTAGCGAGCGCATTGCCGGCGGCCAGCACCGCCGCCGTGGGGGGCGCCTTGATGTAGGCCTCGAAGACATGATAAGCGATGGGGTCCATCAGCAGATGGGAGAGTAGGGAGCGGCCCTTGTGCTCGAGTGTGTCGATTCGCTGCCGCACCAGCTCGTCCGTCGGTGTCCCGTCCTCGCAGACGCGGAGAAGGCTCTGGAGAATGAAACTAGTGGTCGGCTCGCGCGCCGCCGCCAGCCAGGCCTCGCTCACCGTCTTGAGGTGTTGCTCCTGCTGGTAGCCCTCCTCGAGCGCGCGCACAATGGCTTCGGTCAGGTGGCTCAACGCGGCCGTAAAGCGCACCGGGTACGTCAGTGGCGGCGCATCCCGGATGGTGTACCCGCCGAGCACGAGGATGAGCGAGCGCAAGGCGCGGGCACCCACCTCGTGGACGATGAGCGCGTCCGCTCGCTCCGCTAACTCTTCCGTCATGGACTGCACGATGGTCGCGACGCTCGGGAGGCCGCTGCCGACATGCACGCCGGGGCCGCCTTGGAGCATTTCTGCTTCATAGTTTTCCTCACTCTCGGAGAGGCCGCAAAGGCCCTGCGTGATGCACATGAGCAGTGTTTCTAGGAGATAGCTGGCAACAGGAGAGGTGGCGATGTCGTACATGTGGCCGAGAAAGACATACAGCAACGTCTTGCCGTGCACAAGTGGCGCGCTGCCGAGCGCCTTTTCAATAATTTTACAGACCGTGCCATTCCGCAGGAGGTGGAACGTGTGGTCAGCTTTCAGCAGCTTGATGAGTTCCACAAAAAAACCGTCCACAATCTGAACCATCATGTTGATGTCGGAGCTTTCATCCAGCGCCCGCTGGACGGACAAAAAATAGGCCATCGTGCGATCTCTTTCCTTTTTCTCCTGACGCTCCTGCCGGCGGCGCTCTAACTTTTGCTCTGGCGGTAGTTCATTGAATCGTGTAAAGTGCTGACGCTCATTTTGATCTCTGGGGCGCTTGCCCCATTGATTCTTTGGGGGCATCGCTTAATAATATATTGGATATTGAATAGGATGTGCTCGCGAGACAAAACAGAAGAGAGAAAAAAAAAAAAAAAGAGAGAGAGAGGTAATAGGAGGGGACAGAGTTGTAGAAAGATGATGCACACAGTAGTTCATTAGCTGCACTCTTTAAATAATACAAATAATTGTCAAATGCACATAAAACAAACAGAGCAATAAATACGTATTAAAACTTTCGTTTCTCAACGAAGGTGAGCGCACACACACGCACACATTAAATATTCTGTAAGATGTCGGTTCACTTCCTTATGAACGAAATAGAGCCGTTCCAATAAAAAAAGAAAAAGTACAAAAATGACAATCAGATCAACAACACCAACAAAAACAGAGAAAACAGCTCACCAAACAATATATATATATATATACACGTATACATAAAAGACGTGTCCAACTAGTCACAACGTGACAACGACGCCCTTTCCAATCAGGCGCATATAGCCATCGCTGTTCACGACGGCATCCCGATGATGCTGACCGCTGTGACCACACTCGCTGAGTGTCAGATGCTCCAAGTGGTTCAGCTCTGTCGTCCGAGCGAGCAGCTCGATCAGGTCCTCGAGGCTGACGCGGTTACCGTCAAACAGTAGCTTCTCGAGGCGGTGCAGCTCCGGCACGCGCGCGGCCAGCGCCTCCAGCCCCAGCGACTTGACACGACAATGGGAGAGCTGCAGGACGCGCAACTGCTTCAGCGAGCAGAGCACCCCGCTGTTCCCAGCACCACTGCCATCACAGAGTAAGGAGAGACCCAAGTCGCCAAGGCCTGTGAAGGCGAGGTCGAGGAACTCGAGATTGGTGCAGCCGCTGATCATGGCGGCGAGCTGATCTAGGCTGGAAACAGAAGCGGCAAAAAGGGGGTTTGCGCCCAACCGCAGCTCCTTCAGGGCAGGAAGCTGCGCAGCACCCGCAAAGCCAGTGAAGCTTTCATCCTGTAGCGACGTATCACTGACGTCCAGTGCCTGTAGCTGCCGGCAGAGCGACAGCGCTTCACCAAACTGCTGATACACATCAAAACGATTCGTTGGCGTCTTGACAGGCGCTTCCTCTTCCGGGCCCTTGTAGCGCTTGCGGCCACTTTCTCGGTCCTTGCGGTCCAGCTCGAAGGATGTGGGTACTTTGCTATTGCCGCGATTATGGAACACATCGCCCTTCATAAAGGAAGGATCGTACGCAAATAGCTTCAGCTCCTCGGCGGAGCTGGCATCGTTGAGGCCGGCCAGAGGGCGCAGGTCATTTCCCGAGACGGACAGCACGCGCAGCTCTGGGAGGTACGGGAGCGCCTCCGCCAGCAGCACGAGGCTGCGACTCGTCAGCCGGCAGCGGGTGAGGTCGAGTTCCTCCAGTGCGGGCCAGTACTTGACGTACTTGATCACCTCTGCCAGCCCGTCATCGCCAATGCGGTTGGAGCGCAACCGCAACACACGAAGGTCGCTCGCGTGCATCAAGCTGGATGCGAGCTGGCCCGCAGACTTCTTGGTCATACTGTTGAAGCGCATGTCCAACACTTTGAGGTGCTTGCACTGCACAAGGCAGCCGGCGAGCAGAAAGATGGTGTCGTCCTGGAGCTGGTTACTGTTCACGTTGAGGCACTCGATCAGCACCTCCATCGGCTCCTCCCCGTCGGTTTCTTGAATCCCACGGCTGAGCAGCTCGATGGCGTACTCGCCCAGGTTGCACTGCGCGAGGCCCAGCGAGGTGAGTCGGTGCCACCCACCCACGCCCTTGTGCAGACAGCGCAGCATGTCGCGGAAGGCGACATCGCCAATGTGCGTGTAGCTAATATCCAGCGACCGAAGCGCGGAGAGCTGCGGAAGTGCGGACCGTGTAAAGAAGGAAGAGTAGTGCAGGAAGGCGCGCATCCCTTTCAGATCCAGTGTCTGAAGCGTCTCCTTGGAGTTCAACAAGGAGTCCGTGAGCGCGAGCAGAGAGGCCTTGGTGCACGCCTGGCAGTTGATGTAGTTGAGGCGAAGTGCATTCAACTTGAGAGCACCCAGCAGCTCCGCCAGCGCACCGACCACAGTGTCGTTCCAGCTCACCTCGGTGTCCATGTTGGAGTCGACGGACACAATATCCAGCGTGTGCAGCAGCTGTGGCGCCACGGCGGCAACCGTCTGGAAGAGCTTCGCAAGGCTCTGCATCTCGGGAGACTGCAACGCGCCGTCCTCGTCCATGCGAGGGGCTGACGCCGTGTCAGCGCTGCGCAGTGCCGTCGAATGCACATACAGGCGCAGCGTCAGTACGGAGCGCAGCACCCCCGTCGTGCCCAGCAACATGTCGGCCACGTTGACGTTGTTCGGGTCTGAGAGCGTGAGCTGGAGCGACTGTGGCGGGGCGGGGCACGTTGCGAGGACAGCCCCGATCCTGCCGTACAGTTGTGTGACGTCGTCTGCCGTCGTCAGACCCAGCCTCGCCGCCCTTTCTCTGACTTTGGAAAAGTCCACCATCCACTCTGGGTCGCTAGCACAGCACGTTCTAATATCGTCGAGGAAATCTGAGACTGTGCTGGATTTCTGGATAGAGGTGTCCATAGTCCAGACCGCGCGACAGGAATGAGAAACATTGCACGTGGGAGCACACACGGTGGCTGCCCGCCTTCGCAGTTGAGGAAAAAGCGGAATACGGGAAAACATGGTGAGGGCGATGTGGTTCCTCTCTTCTCTATTTTTATTTGTTCTGAAATCCCCCACTGCGGTCTCACCCTTTGATTTTGGCTTTTGTTCCTTTCCTCCTTTTTCTCAATCAAACAAAGAAACAAAATCGGTAGAACAATTCAGAAGAAAACGGAAGAAATGAGTAGAGGGAATATTGCAACGCATAAAGGCATGAATTCAGTATTTATTCATCATCTTATACACACCTACAGGCATGCAAAAGCCAGCAAAAAAAAGAGGAGATTATATGTGCTATGAGCAAATCTACATAGTGGCCAAAAGGCGAAGGAAACAAACGGATCTAATACCACAATCAATCTATAGTCTATAGTCTACATTCTTTTTTTTTTTNTTTTTTTTTTTTTTGAATCACTACCGTCGCTGCGACAAATTATTTCAAGTATTGCAAGTAGGGGTGCTCCAGAACTTCCGCTATGGAAAAGCGTGCCTTGGCACTTACTCTCAGCATGTTGCGAAGCAAATCCTTGGCCTGTGGGTCTTCAATAGATCGAAAGAGAGGATTCTCCTCAAGATACTTGTTTGCGTTTTTAATTTTGTGAAAAATTTCGTCTTCATTCGACTCGGAATCGAAAGGGAACGATCCGGTCAGTAGGGCAAACAGCACCACTCCAGCTGCCCAGACATCCACACCAGCGCCATCATACCCTACCCCTTCCACAATCTCAGGAGCCACGTAGTGCTTGGACCCACAACAGAGATGAAGCTGAGAGTCATTCGAGCTAGTGGAATGGGCAGAGTCAGCATCTCCTGCCGTGGTGGTCGTAGGGTTCGCGTGTGCTGTGGGGAGCACGGCACACATACCTAGCCCGCCCAGCTGGACTCCGTTTTCATCGTCTAGTGAGATATTTTCTAATTTGATGTTTCGGTGCGCTACCCCGCACGTTTCATGAAGGTACTGGAGTGCCTCCGCAAGCTCTCGGGTGAGTCGTTTCACAATGGTGACAGGCAGGCCGAAGGAGCCCTCGCCTTCGCTGCCCCTCGTCATGGCGGTGCTGCGACTGTAGCTTTCTAGTGCCTCATAGAGCTCTCCGCCCCCGTACGACTTCTGCACGAGGAACAGGTCCGTCTTGGACATGAAGGGCGGGTAGGTCTTCACGATGTGTGGATGGTCCACCGTGCGCGAGATGAGCGTCTCGCGCTCAATCATGCGACGGCAGTCTTCGTCACGCCGAAGATACTCCAACGCGTACACACGGATGACAACCAGCTCACTGTCATCATCAGCGCTGGCTGAGAAGGTGTCGTGCGTCAGTGCACTTCGAAGATGGGCTAAGAAGGTGTATCCTCCCAGTGGTGGAGGCAGATGATGGTGGGCAGGAATAGGAGACTCTGATTTTTCCAGTTTTAGCGCCGGGCTCGGTGATTTGGTGCCTGTTGGGGTCTTCATTCTCAACAGCTAATAATAACAAAAACAACAACAACAACAACAATACCTACAATAACAAATTAGAAAAGTTTGAGAAGCAAGCTACCAAAAGAAATGGGCACACAAATGGTGAATAGAAACCTTTGTATCAAGCTAAAAGTAAAAAAAAAAAAGAAATGACAGGAGATAGAAAGGCAACATACATGTTTGTCAGCGTGGGCACATCAAAACGATAGTAATAAATTTTTTGTAGTGCCAAAAACTGAAAATGAAAAACGAGACGTTGTAAACCACAGTGTACTGGCTGATATCAAATTATTATTATTATTATTATTATTATTATTTTTTTGATGTGGTACTTTAGTTATAATTAAGTCTTACAAAGTTCGTGCCCAATGGAAACAACAGACAGACGCGACAAACAAATAAGCAAGTACAGAAATGTAAATTGATGCACACAGCCTAATTTACAGAGCTTCACTTCCGTCGACGAGCGACACTTCGCGCCTCAGCGTAGCCCAGTGCTTGGAGAGGGATGTAAACATTTTTCTTCGACGTACCCATCACAAAGTCCGAGGCGCTGTCCTTCATATCTAACAAAGAGATCTGACGGGGCCGCATGCTAATGATCTCCTCAAAGAGAGCTTCATTTTCGTTGCTCCAACTTCCAGCGCTCTTGTGCTTTTCACTCATTCGCTCAAAGAAGCGCTTGGTGAACGGCATCACATAACTATTTTTCTTCATGAGGAGCTCCCAGATGTAGCGTAGGTGGCTCTGACGAAGCTTGGCATCCGCCACGCACGCGGCGGCCATGAGCGCCTCCTGAAGCGCGATGGGAGACATGCGGATCTGCTTCTGCTGCCACACCTGCACGGCGGTCACGGCCTCCTCCGGCGCGTGGTGCCGCAGCAGCCGCACATAGGTGGCGCGCAGGAAGTCGTCCATCCGCTCGCTGTCGAAGTGGCGATCCACGAGCGCCTTCGCCTCCATCGCCCGCGGGGAGAACATGCAGCACAGGAGGAAGGCGCGCCACTCGGAGGGGCCCCACTCGATAGAGCGCGCGCGCGACAGCTCGTACAGTTGAAAGGCCTTCTCGCTCCAGTCGCTGTTCTGCGGGACAGAGGGGTTCTCCTCTAACTCGCCCTTTTGGGTCCGCGCCATGGTGAGGAGCGGGCAGCGCCGCTGGTGCGGCGGCGTCTGCTGCCAGCAGTACACGCTCATGTTACGGTGGTTGTACGGCTCGCCGCACGCCGGGCACGGCTTGCCGCCGCCGGAGCGGCTATAATAAAACAGGAGACGGCTCATGTCTGGCGGAGCCACCACGCACTGCGGGAGCGTGACCCTCCAGCGCAGAAACAGCTCTGGTACACTCGGGTAGTTGAAGGCACACGCGAGCTGCATGAGCTTTGCCGTGCTACTTTCCGCGATATTCACGCCGTAGCTTTGCGCGTCCTCCATCACGGCAATCATCTTCTCCACGTTGTCTGTGGCAAAGTAGTAGTCGATCAGGCGGAACATGATACTAAAGTTAGGCCGAGAGGGGATGTCCTGGCGAATATTATCGAGCACTTCCTCCATGAGGGCGTCGCACTGCAGCACGCACTCGTCAAAGTCAACGCAGCGGACATTTCCCACCACCCACTCTACCACAATACCGTCGCGCTTCACAAAGTCATGCCGAAAGGTAGACCGAAAGAGGTTTTGACGATCAAAGTAGCTGACAATCATGGTCAGGAGAAACACGATACGAGTGTAAAGGACGTGATCAAACACGAGACCGTCTTCCTGGCACCAGTACATGAGCTGCCGTATGTGCGACAAGCCCTCCGTGATGAGACGTGGAGTCCGTCCTTCGTTGTCAAAGGTGTGGGAGAGCCACTGCCGGATGATGGTAAAGCCCTCCGCCGCAAACGTGCGGGTCAAGATAAAGTTCATTTTGCGAAAGCGTCCCAAGCAGTCAAACCACTCATACATGGCTTGCGTGCGAGGAGCCACCATTGTCAGCGACTGCAGTATAGCGACGCGGTACCCATGCCCATTGAGAAGGTCGTAGCAAAGGTGATGACGGTATACCACATTCTCTAGCACATGGTGCACCTCCATCGCGTTTTTCGTCCCCTTCAACAGCTCTTTGATCTCCTCCGTGTTCTGCAGTGGCACTGCATCTTGCAGCAGCTTCACCAGCTGCGCATCACAGTTTCTGTGGCGTGCCGCTTCGTCTTCCTCATAATCTCCTTCCTCCACCGAATTGGTCTTCGCCTTTGCCTCGAGTTCTGCCGACAGGCTGTTATTACTAGTCGAGCACCAACGCTTCCCTGGACAGGATGTGGATGCAATCGTGTTCGTGCATCTTTTTACGCTAAAAGGAGTAGGCCCGGTGTGAAGTGAGTGAGCACTGTAGAGAAGGGCCGCTTTTGTGGTTGTGGTGCACACTAGAGCTTTGCCCACACATTTCATTTTGCTGTGAAAAAAAAAAGTATGAAAAAAAAAAAAGAAAAAGTAATAATGATGCTAATAATGTATGTAAATGCCTACGCGCTCCTTTCGGATAGATGTGGCGCCCGCGAGAACTATTATCCTTCTATCAGGAATATATATTTTTGCTTTATTTTGGGAAATGGAGAGAAACGAGAGAAAAAAGAGAGAGAAGAAAAAAAAATAATAGGTTCGCTTCGTATCTACATGGAGCATCGAAACACCCAGAGAAGTAATCATGCAACCTCCTTTGAAAACCAGTGTATGTATCTTTCAATACTATAACGCTCATATTTGGATCGAGAAGTTAAAGTACATATCAACAATTTATTTTTGTCATAGCAACGGAAAATTATTAAAGCTCGTAGTAGAAGCTTATACATGTTTTGCCCATACAGGCTTATATATATGCAAACTTAGAACACTATCAGCAATATATATATAACAGGAGCACACAACAAAAAAAAAAAATAAACAAGTAATAATAAATGTATAATTATGCAAAAAATCAGAGCGAAAACATTTAAAAGCTGATTTTGATGGCATCTCGAAAATCTCAAGAAATGTGTGGAAAAAAAAAGTTAGCAACAAAATTGTCAAGTAGCTGACGAAAGGGGGGGGGGAAATTATCTAAAGCAAAGGAAAAGAGAAAATCAAAAGCAAGGAGAATTATAACATAAAAAAAAAAAAAATAGATACACCAAAAAACAACAACACCAAAACAACAACAAAATAGAAATAGTAGGAGTGGGATGTAGGAGATGACTAGAAAAAGGAAGAGAAAATATATATCTAGAGCGCAAGAATAACAACGGGAAAAAAAAAGATAGTTGTCCCAATTTGTTCAAAGGTTCACTATTATTGTTTCAACAATCATTTACCCTCATAATCTTTTTTTTTCTCCTTTTTCTTTTTCCTTCTACCTTTTGAAAAAAATGAAACGTGCCCACATATACATATATATATATGAACTGAAAAGTTTGCCAAATGGTAAGTATGTAAACGTGTTCTAGCCATGTGTAACACCAGAGATACTGTACGCGGTGATCATACGTAGAACAGGGTCATTTCGAGAAGATTTTCTGTTGTCGGTCTGTCCTCAGGATTCTCTCGCAGGCAAGCGGTCACGAAGGCGGCGTCGAGCTCTTCGAGATTGAAGGGAATTTCCGGTTTAATAAGTCCTGAGCCGATTTGGTACACAAGGATGGCCGGCGCAAGACGCAACTGCGCCTCGGTGTAGGGCAAACGGCCGGTGATAAGCTGCAAGTAGACGATACCACAACTCCATATATCGCTGGCCTTCACCGGTTTGCCACGTGCCGCTTCGGGCGATAGGTACACGGGTGTGCCCTGCACCTGCCCGGCTGTCTCCTTGCGGACGAGTTGCTGCAGCCACGCCGAGGCGCCAAAGTCGGATATCTTGCACGTGCCGGTGAGCGTCAGCAGCACATTTTGCGGCTTGATATCACGGTGAATGACGCCACAAGAGTGCAGCTTGTTCAACCCGCGTAACACATCGCGCATAAAGACGCGCGCGGTCGTGCACGGCAGGGTGTGGAACGCGGATATCATGTTCTGCAAAGAGCCAGCCATCATGCACTCCATGACAATCACGATCAGATCCCCGACAAACGCGTACGTGATAAAGTCCACGACGTACATGTCCTTCACGCGCTGCATGATGCTCACCTCCGCCTCTACGTTTTCGAGCTGCGACTCATCCAACGGGAAGGGCAGAAATTTGATGGCGACCAGCTTGCCCGAGTGCGACTCCATGCCCAGATAGACCGAGCCAAACGAACCCTTACCCAGCTGCTGCGCGCTCTTCATGTAGAAGACACCGTTCTTTCCCTCAATCTCATTGGGAAGATCCATCGACATGCTCTGCTCGCCTTCGCGGAAGGAAAACCCAACCGACTGGATGATAGACTGCCCAAAGACAGAAGTGCTGTTGGGGTCGGCTTGCACGAAAGTGGACTGCAGTGGGACGAGCACATCCAAGTGCTTCTGCTTGGCCGGCGACATGGTCGCCTCGTCGTGCTCCACCACCACGGCCGTAGATGGCGGGAGCGACGCAAAGGAGTTGTTCGCCGGAGTGGGTGTTTCGGGCGTCCAGTGCACCTCCGGCGTCGCGGTCGGCGACCCGGCAGACGCGCGGCTAACGGAGCCCTGCTGCGAGAAGGTCGGACTACCCTTTTCCTTGTCTACCGCCCCACCGGACTCGGTAGTGGATGCCGGGCTCTGCTGCGTATTCCGCGCCCGTAGGGCAGGGGACCCTATCCGCTTCGCGTTGATGTGCAGCTCCTTTTTAAAATCTGTCACGTCATCCTCCTGCACCGCCTTTTCCTTGTAGACACCAGAGAGGTTGTACGGCAGTGGCGGGCCACCGGGCGAAACGTTCTCCATCGGCGTTCCCTTGGCGCACATGACGGTCGCGGCATCCATTTCGTAGTTCACCCACACCGGATAGGGTCGGCTGTATGGCTTGGGCAAATCGGCCCCGTGATGGGAGTAGTAGTTGCACAAGAGCTCGAGCCGAAACAGCAGCGGCTCGCTTTTACCCGGGAATTCCTTCCGAATAAGGTGAATCCCCTCGAGCGCCTTCGAGAATTCGTGATTTCTGAAATGCTGGAACACATTGGTGTAGCTAGGAACAAACATGGACCGTTTGTTGCGCAACTTACGCCCTTGAAGCTCAAACAGAACAAACTGATGACTCACGCTCGTCGGACGAATAACGTCCACAATATTGAAGTCATAGTTGGACGACAAGGCCTGCTTCACGGGCTCCGACACGACCACTTGGAAGTACGGGAGCATGGACACCAGTTGTGAGAGAGCATGCGCCTGGCGCGGGGCAGAGCCGAAGGCGGTGGTAAAGGCCTCTTTCGAGTCCTCTACGATACCGCAAACAAACATCCCCTTGTGCAAAAGAATGCCGACGTCGAGCCCGTTGCGCCGGTAGGGCGCCATGGCACTCGCCAGCTCGATGGCGCACGTGGCGGCCTTTTCGGCGTGGGCGGAGCAGTTTCCAAACGCATTCCACGCGACGGTGAAGTACTCACCAGAACGCTGAAGGATGGTGCCGTTGTGGCGACGAATGAGGTTGAGCATGAATCGCATCAGTCGTCGGTGCTGCTTCACAGCTAGTGCGTAGTTGACAACGAAGGCGTCGTCCACACCTTGCAGGTACACGCACATGATGGTGGCATCATCCACGTTGCGTACTGTCATGGGTGGTTTGCACCCACGCCGCACAGACGCCAGATAGCCTGCGATATTCATAGACTGTTCCGTGTTGGCGTCATCGCGAAGCGCAGAGACGCTGGTAACATTAATGGACTCTTCGAGTGTGTCAAGGAAGGAAACTGTAACGTTGTGCGGTATTGGGCTCGTCGGTTGCCGCGTCCTGGTCGTCTCGTTCATTTCGCATTCCGCGTTGGGCGACCACATAGCCTCGTTTCCGTTCTTACTCATCCCTAGAGCATCAATCTCCATTTGATGAATGTCGTCCTCATCGTCACTCTCCTCGGCCGAGTTGTGCACGTGATCATCCAAGTCCACCTTGTAGATTACATTCAGCTTTGAGCGCGCACTATACAGCTCCATGGCTTGCTGCTTCAGGACGTGCTCGGGCACATACTTTATGTTCAGTTGGTAACAGAGGCGCAAAATGTTGAAGGTGCGCACGAGTGCAACGAGCTCACCTAGCCACACGGGGTGTGACAGCCGGATGACATGCTTATAGAAAGAGGAGTACTCGTTTGAGGAAGAGATGACATGAAGCAACTGTGTGCGCAAGTAATTCACGGGAATCGTAATACTAAAATAACTCACGATGGCTAGCAGTGAAAACAAAACAAGTGCGATGATACTAATAATACTGACGATATTTACTGCGCCTGTTCCCATCGAGTAGGGCGTGTAGTCAATAATGTACCGTATTGTCGTTGGATTTTGCTCCGTACACGTGTCGTCCGTTTCGTGCGTACAAATCGCCATACATAACACAGAGTGGGACAGGAGGTGCCACGCACCAGCAAACGTCTCGTAAGGCTTCGGAATACCATTTTTGGTTGTGTTGCGGAGACCCATTTGCGCGGTGTCATAATTGATATCGTCTGACCGCGCGACCGTATGCCATATATAAGGCGACCCCGGCGTGCACACTTTTTGGTACAAGGCCTGCAGCTCAGCTCCTTTGGTGGTGGGCTGCCTTATGGTGTAATTGATGACCGTGTCATCAAGACTATGCATCACTATAGAAGGGGTAGTGTCGTTCCACGTGCCGAACAGGATGCCAACGTATACACGCTGAAGTGTGCCCGTACTGTACGCTGGCACGTCATTGCTGAGCAGATTGCGTCCAATCAGCTCTTTACTCAAAATAACGCCAGTGGCAGACACGTTGTCACCGGACACATTGTAGCGATATGATACAAGCCTCCTATTTGATAGAGCTGCGGTGCGAATGTTGCTTGAAGGTAACGAGAAGGGGATTTTTGCAGCCTGCGCTTGGGTGTGTTCCGAGGCATCGCAGGACAAGGCATACTTTTTGTTATTGTCTCCGTAGTTTACAACGAGCTCGGGCGCACCAAAGAGTCGATCGCAGAGGGTGGATGAATAAATACTGTTCACTATCACGTCCTCTGCAGTAGTATTGCCAGAATCATCGTCTAGATCTCTTCCATCTGTACTGTTGTCTTCGTATTCAACTGTCAAATCCACAACATCAAAAATTTTGTTCAGGTCGTACTGCAAAAGCTGTGCGTTGGTAAGAAGGGAGGAGGCTAACGTTTGTACCGACCCTTTACCACTTGTTCTCAACGCGGCATTCATCGTGTATGTGGTTTGGACTAAAATCATAATGAACAAGGCAATCACAAGGAAAATCATGGAATACAGAATCCAAGTCAATCTCACACCGGTCGTTCTGGCTGCCTCCTTGAGGACCGATTCCATGCACACGTTGCGATCGTCCAGCTCTTCCTCGTCGGTGGCGTGATCGGGAGAATCGACTTTCATAGTAGAGGGAGTTGTGGGCCCGCTCGTGTGCTCGTCTTGTTCTGCATTACAGTTATCGTTACTGGCGAGTGGGTGGAAACCGTTCTTCATAATGTTGTTTCCACTCTCTGTGTTGTTTGTGTTTTCTTGCGCTGCAGCTGGGCCCGCCCGCGCATTCGGCGCTCTCGGATTGGTCGAGAGCTTCTTCACACTAAAATCACTACGTAACAAGGCTAGCGTACTCTTGTCTCCTTGAACGGTTTCGGAGGATACAGTTCGTGCTAAAAGGCCATCGTCCTCTCGCGCTGCAGCATTATGTGGCAGGAGGGCTGGTGGAGGGATTACTATTTGCAGATTTTCTAACCGTACGGGGCGGCTATTTGGCGAAGTTCCAATTTCGTTCTCCGCTTGGCGCGAGTTGGAAGAAATAAGTGAAAAATCGCTAGGAGCGTTTCGCTCGCTGCTCATCCTTTTGGGGGGTCGTTGTATCGGCACAAAGAGGAATGATAAAAAAAAATATTAAAATAACTAGTATACCAATTTTGTTTTCCTTTTTATTGATAGTGCGAAAACAAACAAACGAAAAAAAAAAGAAATCACAAGCAAAATAAACTAGTAAACAGAATGAATAAATAAATAAATATCAACAATAAAACAAAAAAAAATACTATTTACTTACAAACGTGAAGTAAGGGAGAAAAAGAAAGCGATGCTGTACTTTTCTTTTTTTATAAAAGAGAGAGAAAAAAAAAAGACACATTTAAGCACAAGCGTTCATCATGACGTTAAATTATTTCTAAGAGGTACTCCGATTTATTAAAAAGGCCGATTTAAAAAGAAAAATGAAAATTAGTATATATGGTAAATGCCCACCAAATCATCAGATTATCTATAATTTACTCTTTTTTTTTTTTCTTTGCGTAGTCTATATAT
>AUXN01000148.1:0-18980 GCA_000482125.1 Strigomonas galati
AAAAAAAGAGAGAACTAGAGCAAATAAGAAAAAATGTGGAACCGGACTGAAAACATTCAACAATGAATCAATAAAATCAATTAGGAGAAAAACACAAAAAGTAAGAATCGAAAAAAGAAAAAAGAAAGAATGAAAGAATGAAAGAAAGAATTGGGGATTGCAAGATAAAAAGGAAAGAAAGAAGAAAACTAACATATCATCTACTGGAATGAAAAAAAAAATGAAGAAAAAATGACTTCAATAGTGTTGAAAGGACACATATAATAAATATAAACAGCATTATCATTCTTAAGAAAAGTAATGAAAACAAAAATAATTAGAAAGCTAATTGATTTGATTTAGAAAATTTTCTTTCCAGCATTTTTTCACTCACACCAGGTAGTATTCTTTTTTTTTTCCGTTTTTATAGCTTTATTGGCGTGGCTGACATTTGGTTCCCACTCTTTGTACTCATCGAATTGAGATCACTATCATGATGCCCCACCATATGTTGTGCCCCGGACGGCATGAGCAGCACTTGGAAGTGCGTCACCTCGCCACTCACATGACGGCGGTAACCGATGCTGTTCGTCGTGATGCTGGTGCTGTTGTAGTGGTTGGTGATGGTGCCATTGCTCGGGAGGCCGCCGCTCGCGCAGCTGTTCGTGCGGCTGTTGGTGCGGCGCTCCGTGGTGAGGTACAAGTTCGACGTGAGCGTGTGCACGAGCAGCAGGAAGTCGTTAAGAAAACACGGACAGTGGTAGTTCTCCTCTAGCTTCTTCTTCGCCGTCGCGGTGCCGCCCGACTTTTGCTTCTCGGACGGCAGCAGGTACGACGCGTCCTCCGGCAGGCCCGACGCCGCCAGCGCCCGGCGCAGCTGCACGAAGGAGTACTGCTCCTTGCCGTTGCCATCGACGTGCGGCGCCTTGGTGGTGACCGTGTCCTCCATATCATAGTCCCGGTCGACGTCCATCTTTTTCTCCTCTCCCCCCTCGCCGGTGGAGAACAGCTTCAGTAGCAGGCGGTGACCCAGCACCTCCCGCACGACCAAGCCAAGGGGAATGCTCGCGGCGCCCTTGCGGTGGCTCTTCGTGATAGGACCCACCGCCGTCGCCTTGGTGCGTGTCGTGCCCGGCAGCGGGATCGGCCGCGGCGCGAAGAGATTGTTCAGCGGCGACTGTTGCACCTTAGCGACGGTGAAGGAGTTGTCCTCCGTGCTCGGGGCCTCGGAGGCTAAGAGGGTGCTGCTGCTGTCGCAGTTCGTGCCGACAATAGCGCACAGCACGTTGTACGGGTCTTCCGCGCTCGGCTTGCCGGGGATGGCGTTGGTGCCGCAGGGAGAGCGGTTCGTCGGTGGCGTGGGGGCCGCAGGACCTTTCGTGTCCTTTACAGCACCGCCAATAACAGAACCTTTGCGCGGGCAGCTATCACCGGTAGAGGGCGGCACAGGCGTGGTGGCACCGGCCGCTGCCGCTCCGTCGAGGATGCTCTGATTGTAGTGGCTGCGGTCGACCCCTGCCAGCTCAAAGAAGATGTTTCGCAGCAGATCGTTGGAGAACTTCCCCTTGATGCGCATGGCGACATGCGCAAGGAACGTGTGAAAGTCGATCGTCTCCTCCTCCAGCGGCTTCTTCTTGTCGGCCGGCGTGGGTGCGGCGGCGACGGGCTCGCGTGTGTCGAACTGCCCCTGCAGCTTCTCGTACACCTGCTGCACCTCGACGAGCTCGTCGAAGAGGCTCATGAAGATGCTCACGTCGGACACCGGCGAGGTCATGCGCTCTAAGATCTGCATGAGCTGCTCCTGGTTGATGCGGTTGGTGCCGCTCGCCTGCACGGGGCCGACGGTGGGGTAGTACATGGCGAGCTTCGCCGTGCTGATGCTGTTGCTCATCTCTCTCAGGGACGTGTTCTGCGGCGGGGTCGGCAGGCTCTTGCGCTTGTTCTTCGTGTCGAAGAGTTCCGTCTTCACGCTCCACAGCTCGCGGATGATCTCGTTCACGTCGATGCTGCTGACGCTGATGATGGTGGTGGAGCCGGAGAGCTCGCTCGGCACCGTGATGACGCCGGCGTCGCTCGTCGTGTTGTCGTTGTGGTTGAAGCTGGAGGTCATGAGGGAGCCATCTGTCGTCTCGCCGCTGCCACGCTGCTGGCGGATGTTCAAGTACGGGCTCGTGAGCACGCCAATGTGGTTGCTAGTAGTATTAGTACTGTTGTTATTGTTACTAGTGGTGGTGTTGGAGCCATCCGTGTAGTCAAAGCCAACTAAAGGACCTGTCCTGATGGTGAGAGGAGTCGACCCAGGGACGAGAACGGGGACATAATTGCGGTTATACGGGTTCTTCTTCTCGTCGTACGGCGGCGGCACGGGCGGCCGCGGGAGCTCATCCTTCTGCTCGTTCGGGAGTCTGCTCGTGGTGGTAGTCGCATTGCTGTTGTTGCCACCAGTGCTGCTGCTGCTGCTGCCGACCATCGAGCTGTTCGTCGCGGTGGACGTGACGGTAGTGAAGGGCTTCACAGGAGTCGCGGTGGCGGGCACCGGCTTGGCAGCAGAGGGCACGATGGGCTTCGAGGCAAAGGTACTCTTGGGCGCAGCACTCTTCGGTGCCGTGGGGATGACGCCGTTGTGGTGATGCGCGATAGGAGAAGCAGAAGCTGTCGACGGCATAGACTCGGTTCCTTGCACCTTCATGGGCGAGGCAGGTTGCAATGGCTTCTGCTGCTCTGGTTCTTGTTTTTGCTTACCAGTAGCAGCAGTGGCAGTGGCAGAGGTGGCCGTGCCCGTGAAGGTGGACAGGGGCTTGTAAGGGCTCTGCTTCGTCTCCTCCTCGTACAGGTCATACGGCGACAGCTCCACAGCGCCTTCCGTCTTGGCCGCTTCCTCGCTTCGCCGCTCACTACTGTTGCTGTTACCCGTCCGCGGACGAGAGGGGCTGGAGGGGCCGACCGACGGCGGCCGGGCGGAATAGACCTCGTCGAACTCGGCCTCGCTGCCATTCGTCGTGCCGTTGAGGCTAGGGCACAGCAGCACCATATTACTGTGGCTGTTGTTGTGCGGCCCTGTCCCCAGACTGTTCACGGAGGTGCCCGTCTTGATGGGCGGCAGCGTGCTCTGGCTCGTGTTGCTCATCGTGCTCTTCTTGGGGCTCGTCGTCAGCAGGTCGAAGCAGCCGCTCGCGTTGAGCTCCTTCTTGTCGCTCGCGGTGGAGTGCTGGCTGTTGCGGGAGAGGCTGAGCGGGTCCAACTTCGTGGTCTCCTCCAACGGCGCCTTCTTCGCGGGCGGCTCCTCCTCCGGCTGCAGCTCGACCTCCACAAACGCTTTCTTCTCGCTCGCCCGCACCTTCTCTCGCTTCTTCTTGTCCTTCTTCTTGCGGTCCTTGCGCTTCAAGTTGGAGTTGCTATTATTGTTCGCGCCCTCGAGCGCCGTCTCGGCGTCGTTCGCCGTTGCCTCGAGCACGCCGATGAAGCTGGTCACGCGCGAGGTGAGCGGCGAGCTCTCGGCCGGGAGGCCCTTGCTGACATCCATGCCGCTGCCCCCGTTGACGGCGCTGCTGCCGTCGCTGCCGAAGAGCCACGTGTCGCTCGCATACGGCGCGGCGCCGACGCCTCGGCGACGCGCGCCCTCCGGCCCCGCGCTGCCCGGCCCGCTGCGCGCACCGGACGGGCGGAAGCGCAGGCCGGTGGATTTGGTCAGCGAGACGGTGCGGCGCGTGGTGGTGCCGCCGGGCTTGAGCGCGCTGGTGTCACTAATCGCGCGGGCCATGCCGTTGGTGGAGGCGGCCAGCGTGTCGTTGTGTCCAGCGCCGCGGTTGCTGCTGCTGTTGTGGTTGTGGTCGCTCGACGTGGTGGCGTAGCGCAGCATCGTCGGCGACACAACAGTCGTCGCAGCGAACTGCGTGAACTCCGGCTTCTGCCACGGCGAAATGCGCGAGAAGCTCGACGTGCGGCCCTGCGAGGAGTCTGTCGGGCTCGAGAGGCAGGTCGTGCCAGCCGCCTTGGTCGTCGTGACCGGCAGCGCGGACTGCAGCAGACTCGTGCTGTTCTCGTTGCTAAGACAGTCCTGGCCGAGCATGCTGTGCGTCTCGCAGATGCGCCGCACATCGTCCTCGTCGGTGTCGCTGTCGCTCTTCATGCTCACCTGCAGATAGTCGCCCACGTCGCTGGAGTCTTTGGAGGCGTACAAGGGCATCTCCAGCGAGGCCGCAAGGCTGCCGGCCGCCGTGCCGCCGCTACCGCCGCTGCCCACACTCGTAATGTCATCATTGTGCGGTGTCATTAGAAAGCTGTACTCTTTGCTGTTTGTAGTAGACGTGGACATGATGATGATAATGCTATTGTTATTGATAGTCAAATTATTTGCTAATCAAATAAATGTTTTTTTTTCTTGGTAAAATATCTAGTGGTGCTATTCAATTTGGATGCACTCCGGTTTTTATGACTGCTATAACGGATGTTCTTTTATTTATTCTTCTTGATTATTATTATTTTTTTTTCAAATGTAAAGATTTTGCTTTCGTTGAAGGGATAGCTTTTTGCTTTCTTTAGAATTTGCACTTCCTTTCGATTTCTTTTTGATTCAATTACTTTTTCAGAAATAAAAATAAAAAACGAAAACAATAAAACACTATTTTTTTTTTTCCAATTAATCTTTTCACGGAATAAAAAGTATATATATATATATATCAAAAGCCACTAGTGGAAAATAGGGCGAGTGTTGCGATTATTTTTTTTTGCTGCAAGACTTGAACGCAATGCTAGCTACAAAATAAAACACGCGATGTAATTTATTGTAGAGGGGGTATATATATATATTTATATTTTATATAGCGAATGTGTGTATTTTGCTAACTAATCCTGTATGCGTAAGTGCAAGATAGTTCACGAAAAACAGAACAAAAAAAAGGAAAAGAGAAAAGGAAGAAAAAAAACGAAAAATAATGATTAGGAAAAATAATTTCAAGAATCAAAAAAAAAAAAATTAATAAATCACACAATGGAAAAAGAAAGGGTGGAAAATGAAGCACAGAAAAAGAGAGATAAAAAAAAAGGGACAACAACTAGGAAGAAAAAAAGTAATAAAAAAAGAAGAAAATAATAATAATAATAATAATAATATATATGTGTAGAGTAGAATAGAAAATAATTAATATTAATAAAGCAAGCTTTTGTGGTTGTGATGCTAACAAAGTGGGAAAGCACACAATGCCGCAGATATCTGCTTTATTCGCTGTTTATATTAACTTTTCCTATAACTACAAAACTTTTTTTTTTCCACAAGACACTGTTTTATATATATATATATATATATATTTTTTTTTTAAATTCCTTTTTGATATTTCGTATCGACCAGGAACAATCGAAACGGGTAGAAAAAAATCCTTTTATTTGTTGATTTTTTTTTTTTTTACACTTGCTTAAACAAGTTCGAGTTCTTGCGAAGCAATAGAGAAAGAGAAATAAATTGAATAATATATATAGGTAGGGAATTACGAATATATATGTGTATGGGATATATACATATACAAAATAAAAATGGAAAAAATCAAAGTAAAAAAAAAAAAAAGAGAAAACAACTAATGAAACAAAAAAGCTATAAAAGAGTAGCTAATAAGATGGGAAAGTGCGGGAGACATAGAGAAGGGTGGACAATATGATTAATGAATGTTACTTGTTATACTTTTTGCTGAAGAGGGTTTTACCCCTATACTTTCACTGGAGATACAAAACAAAGAAAATCTTATTCAGTTTATCTTCTTATTTATTATGATGTGGCATTAATCGGTGAATTATTTTTTAACATGTACAGATTACTTTTTTTTATGTGTTTTTTAATTTCTTTTAAAAGGTTGCTTTTCCTTACTTCTGGATCTGGGTCTCCATAAAGCGGATAGGCTCCGTCTTACCACTGGCCAGCTTGAACTCCTTCACATACTTGAACACGTGCGGGAACTCCTTCTTGATAAACACGACCACATGCTTCGCGTTTTCGCAGATGGCGCCAGCCGTCATGCCACCGTGGCCGACACGCACAGACAGCTGCCCAGGGTGGAGCACAGACGGGGTGAGGATGACACTGTTGCTGCCCTGCGACAGGCGGTAGGCGAGCGTCGTCTTGTCTTCTAGCTCTGACAGCGGCAGCAAGGACTTGACCTTCTTGTTCGAGGAGGTGGAGGTGCTAGTAATCGTAGCACCAACAGCCGGCGCCGTGGTCTTGACCGCCTCTACAATGCACAAGGGCAGCTTCCCTACAATGCGGCTGTCGACAACAAAGTGAGTGAAGGTCTTGGCCACCTTGAAGGCGCGCTTCTGCGACTCCTCGTCGCCGCGCTTGCAAATCGCCTCTGCCGTGATCACCGCGTCGTAGTAGTAATGCCGCTTGTTGATTTTGGTGCAGTCGTGCGAGATCTGCCTAGGGATGATGAGGCAGGTCGTCCTGCCGGGCGTGCTGCTGGCGCTCGTCGTGGTGCTAAGGCTGCCTTGCTGCTGCTGCTGGCTCGTGTCGCGGAAGGGCTTGTACACGTTGTGGGGGAGGGCGAAGAGGAAAGGGTCGGTGGGGTGGAGCAGCTCCGGGGCCTGGGAGAGGACGATGGAGGGCAGCATGAACTCGAGGTAGATGGCCTGCTCCTCCGCCGAGGTCTTCTCCTCGCTACAGAGGCGCTGCAGCTTGTAGAGCACCGCCTTGGTGATGATGAGGCGCTTGTCCTGTGGCATCGTATATATAGAGAAGGATGTGTGTGAGTACTTTCTTCTGAGATGTTGCTGTAAAAGGAGAGAAAAAAGAAAAAGGAATAAAGTACAATGTGTTTAAAGATGGACATCAAACAGAAAAACATATTTGAGAGCTACAGATACAGGGGAGGTGTAGGGGGTTGGGGAGGAACATGTATGTGAGTTTTATGTTTATGTTTATGGTATATATGGTAACAATTCATCTATGACTTTTCACGTTCATTCATTATGAAGCTGAATTTGAAACGAGTCACTCTCTTGGGAGAGCAGGGCAATGTTTTCCGAGACGTACATGCCAAACGGTTGTGGCGGCTGCATGGACTCATCCTCCTCCTGCGTCTGAGGGGCAGCAGCAGAGGTATTAATTGTGGTTGTGGTGCTGGCGCGCTCTATCGTTTTGGCTGCCGTGTTGCCGTGTTGCGTGTTCACATCCAACGAGACAATCTTTGGGTTCCTTTCCTTCTCTTCCTCGGCGCTCTCTCGCGGCCGCTTGCTCGTTTCCTTGCTACGCTTCTCCTTCTGGTGCTGCTGCTTGCGTGCGGCCCAACGCGCCTCTAACAGCGCCTTTTCCTCCGCTGCGCGTGCCTGAGCCTCCTGCCGCTGTGCCTCCGTTGGCGGGAACAGCTTCTCGTAGAAGGCGACGACGGCAGGCGAGGCGGCACGCACCGCCTCTGGTTCCAGCGCTGTCAACGAGAGGTCCTCCGCGCAGCGCACGCGGCTGAGCGCCACGTAGGCCTGCCCCGCCTCGAAGAAGCTCTGGTCGAGCTGCACCTGCGCCATGTCCAGCGTCATGCCCTGCACTCGGTGCACCGTCAGCGCCCACGCGAGCTGCAGTGGCACCTGCCAGCGGGAGAGCCGCACGCGGCCGTCGCGGTCGAGCACCTCTATCTTGGTCTGCGCGACACACACCTCGACGCCACAGTGGAAGCGGACGATGGGCAGCGCCGGGCCTCTTGCCTGCGTCGCGAAGCCCTGCACGACGCCAAGGCTACCGTTGGCGACCGCGCCACAGTCCGGCAGCGAGGCCAGGAGTACCACCTGCGCGCCCGCCTTGAGCGTGAGCACCTCCGGCAGGCTCAGGTCCTTGTCGAGCTGCTCGCCGGGGTACATGGCGTAGTCCTCCGACACGTAGCGCACAAAGTCGACCGTGTCGAGCTCCTGCAGCTTGCGCTGGTTGTACTTGTCGACATCCTTGCGACGCGAGAGGATGACGGTGGGCTCCATCTCGTGCGTGCTGAAGGTGCGGTGCAGGCAGGCGGACAGCACCGTGTCCACGAGCAGCGTGTAGTGTCCGTGACGCACATCCTCGCAGCACTGCGCGAAGAGCTCCGCGTCGTGCACGAGCGGGGCGACGGCGTTCTTGTTGTCGTCGTCCGCCAGGTGTGCGTAAGCGTTGGTGAGAAAAGGGATATTCGGCCTGAAGCGGAAGTTGCGTTTCAGCTCAACGGCCTTGAAGCGGCAGGAGGCCCAGGCCGGGCTGGCGAAGGCGGCCTGCACCTCCTCGTCCCCGCGTGTGACGGGCGGCAGCTGCAGGAAGTCACCCACCACAATCAGTTGGATACCACCAAACGGCAGATCCTTGCAGAGGCTGCCGCTACCTCCATTCTCGTCCGGGATGTACAGGTCGCGCCGCACATGCCGCGCCACGGCATCGAGGCGGGTGAAGATGTGGGCAGGCAGCATGCCGATCTCATCAATGATGAGGACAGAGCAGTTCTGCCAGCCCGCCACGACGTCCTTGTGCGCCTCCACACGCTCCAGCAGCTGCGCCGTCGTGCCCTCGCCGCGGCCAATGCCAGCGAAGGCGTGGACCGTACAGCCACCGAGGAGCCGTGCGGCCACGCCCGTCGTCGCCGTCACAGCAACGCTGCTCTGGTTGTGGTTGATGCCCTTCTCGCGCGTGTAGTTCGGGTCCACCTGCGGCAGCAGCACCTCGTGCAGCACATGGAGCAGCCACTCCGTCTTGCCGGTGCCGGCCGCGCCTGTCAGGAACACGTTCTTCCCCTGCTGCACGTACTGCAGGGCACGCAGCTGCTCCTCGCTCCAGTTTTGGCTACGACGGAGCGCCTCCAAGTGCGCCTCGTTGTTGGCGGTCGACGGCGTGTGTTTCAGTGGAGTGCGACCTGAGGAAGCAGAAGCAGCTGATGCCGAACCTCTCTGCGGCGTTGTTGTTTCTAATGCTGTATTGCTGGTGGGCACGGCCGTCTGAGCGTACACTTCTTCTGAGTCACTATAGTTGTCCATGTCGTCGTCCGCATTCTCAAGCCCCACGGCCGGATCGCGCAGGACACCGTCAATCCCACCGAGGCCGTTCTGCTCCCCACTCGCTCTACCACGACGGCCACTTGTTTTCTTGCTCGCCACATTGCGCTCCATACTGTGCTTCCACTGGCGCATGCGGTCCGGCGCGCAGAGAAGCGCCGCCATCGCCTTGAGCTCCTCGATATCACTCTGTGTCTCGATGAAGATGTGGCAGACCCTCTTTTGGTGGGGAATGACGACTGTCAGTTTCCCTTGTGTTGTATGGGCGTCGAGGACGCGTCGGAGATGCGTCAGCTGGAAAAAGTTCCCCTCGTGCTTGCGGTGCTTGCTGCTGCGGACGACGAGGCAGGGGCCGAGAGTGGTCTGCCAGGAGAGGAAACACTCGGTGCCACCCCACTGCCCGATGCGCTCGCCATCTTCACTCATGACGAGAATTCTGCCTTGGACAGACTTTTCCGTCATTTTGGGTTTGGGTGCCTTGAACGGGATAGCTGCCATTTTCTTTTTTCTATGTGTGCTCTTTGCTTCTATGTATATATGATGACTAAACAAACTATAAATAGTGAAAGAGAGAAAAAAACATTCTTAAGAAAGGAAAATCATAAACCGTGTCCATCTCGATGACTGTAAACAGAAAGCAAAGATCGTTTGTTTTTGGTATTTCAGTATGTGTGTAGTATGCAAAGCAACAAAGGTGTGGTGCACCTCAACTATCATTCCCCTGCGCCCCTGTACGCGCTGGCTCGCCCTCTGCCGAAGCAGCAGCCACCGTGACAGGACGGTAGCCAATGTTCGCCCGTATGAAGCGCCGTGCGGCTGCCTCCACCGCCGCCGCATCGATGCTCGCATCGGTGGCAGCACTCCGTTCCTCCTCTCCGTCCTTCTCTGTATTGAGGCCGATGGCAAGGATGCGGCGCAGCTCCTTCTCCAGCACGTCCTGACTGCAGTGGAGGGCAAGGGCGGTGTAGCGGATGCTCGTGGCCGCCTCCTGCGCGGCCTTGTCTGTCGTCTCCAGCCGCCGCAACAGGTCCTCATAGTAAGGGATGTGCGTGTGGGTGAGTTTCGTGACTGTCAGCTGGGCAGCGAGCAGCTCGCGCCGCGTGATCTCGAGCTGTGCCTGCAGTGTCGCGTCCTGCTGCCGCCGCTGCACCTGCTGCTGGAGGGGGGACGGTGGGGCTGCCGGCGCCTGTGGCGGTGGTGGAGAAGGGCCAGTACCGTCTCGTTGTTTGGTGTACCTGTCGCTATGATAAAGCACCACTGCCGTCTGACGCAGTGGGCGCAACAAGAGGCAACGCCGCATTGTATTCTATTGAACCTTTAGTGCTAAAAGAAAAGACGAGAGGAGACAAAGTGTATACATGGAACATCATTTATTAATTTTTCGAAACAAGAGGACGTTGAAAAACAACTGAAAAAAAAAAAAAGCGAAGACTATAATTTATAACGTAGAAATATTTGGTTGCCATGGAATAGAAATTGTGCACGTATACAGAACAGAAGGAATAAGAAGACAGTGGATGAGGTCTAATAGCTTGAAAAAATAATGGAAAATCTAGATGAATTGTACAAAAATATAACAACAAACAAAGAAAATGTAAAAATAAGTGGTAGCACTTTTTATTATTATTATCGCGCATTGAGTATCTGCTCTGCGGCTTGCACGCTTCGGCCCAGGTCCGCCAACGCCTGCAGCATATTCAGGCGACGGCTCTCGAGGGTGCCTGTGTTGAAACACGGCCGCAGCTGCAGCAGATAGAGCAGCACACGGCTAAACTTCTGCAGCTTGTGCACATCGCGCCACATGAACTTGGCCTTCTTCTCTATGAGCTGCGGGTCCTGGAAGTGCGACCAGCGCTCGAGGTCTTCTCCGAGCGTGTCCACCTCCTCCGCCTTGAGCGCAAGCTCGACCTCGCCCATGTCGCAGAACTCCTGCTGCTCCGCGGTGGTGAGCAGCTTGGACGTCTTGATCTTGAGTGCAGCGGCCTCCTTCTCCAGCTTGTCGTTCAGGCGGCGCTCCTCCTTTAGTTTGTTCGCGTAGACTTGCACGTCGACGTTGAGGTCCAGCAGGACCTGTCGCATCAGCGCGTTCTCGCTTTTGAGCGTCTCTACGAGTGTGCGCAGGGCATCCCGCTCTTGCAGGTAGTTCTCCTTGGTGCGCTCCAGCTCCTCCATATCCTGCTGTGCCTGCAGGAGACTGCTCTCTTTGGTCTGGCACCGGCGTCGCAGCACGTCGAGACGGCACAGCAGCAGCTGCACGCCTTCCAGCGCGCTTTTGGCGGCATCGAGCGCCTCGGTGGCCTCCTGGGACGGGGCCCGGCCGGTGAAGGCGCTGCTGCTCGCTTCGCTCTCTGTCGGGGCTTCGCGGGAGGCAGTGCGTGGAGAGTTCATGGCGTGGTAGTAGTGGTTCCGTTTGTTGGGCTGCTGTGTATCGGGTGCGGGGAAGCGACGGTGGAGATGCAGCTCGGATCCGCTGGTGGGACTAGTCAAGGACGGCATTTCTGTCGTGTTGTTGTTGTGGCTCAGCATAAACGCCCGCACGTCGTCTACCATCTCTTTGCTCTGCAAGTGCGGCAGATTCCGCGGGGAGGAGCCGGAGCTGTTGGAGCCGTTGTCCGAGTTGGACTTGACGAGTATGGACAACAGCTGACCCGCCCCCTTCTTGGGCTTCATCCCAGCTTCACTGCTATTGCTACCAACAGGCGCCTCTTCGGTTGCCTCGTCGCTATGGTGCGTCCACCGGACCCGCTCGCGCAGCGCATCTGGCATACTGCGTTTGGGAGGAGACAGCAAGAGCTGCTCCTTCTTCTCGTCCACTTTCTCGAGCAGCTGCGCCAGCACAGCGTTCAGCTGTCCGAAGGACGCAGTCATCTGCTGTAGCTGCAGCTCCTTTGCCTCCAGCTCGCGGCGATGGGCCGGCGCCTCCGCCTTCTTGTAGAAGCAGACCTCGTTGACGAGACGGTGCAGCGCCTCCAGCGGCTCCAAGTCCGCGGCAGCCATCACATCCGCCGCGACGGTCGCATTGCCGGCCGCTGCCTGCTCCGCGCGCTGGGCCGCCAAGACGAAGTCGAGCGTCTCATTGATTGTCTGCTCGTAATACTGCAACGTCTCGCGCAGCTCCTCCTTCTCCGCATCTTCGCGTGCGAGGGAGTCTGTCGTCATGGTCGCCTTGCCGCCCACCGCCACGACGTCGGGGCTCTTCTCCACTACTTCTGCTTGTTCCTCCGTCATGGTGCCCGCATCCCGTGTAACCACTCTGGGCGTGGGGAGGGCTGTCTCGCGGGAACGTGTCGGTGTGTGCGGCACTCTCGGCGCAGCTTCCGCATTGTTTTCCTTGTCCTCGAAGACCTCCGTTGGCTGCGGCAGGAGGCGAACAGGCTCGGCGCTGACAGCGACCACAGCGACGGTGCCATTGCGCAGGCGGGGTGCCATCATGGTGCCCATCTCGCTCTCCGAGTTGGGCTCCGAGAGGGCTAGCGGCAGCGTCAGATCATGAGCGGCGGTCTCAGGCGCGGCGCTCGCGTGGCTGTTGCTCTTGTCCTTCTGCTTGCCCTTGCCAGCCCCAGTGCCGCCGACGACGGTGGCAGGCACGGAGCCAGAGCCGATGCTGTGGTTGCTGTCGAGCCACTGACCACCGTCCTCCTGTCCTGGATACTGCGCAGACGGGGAGCCGCTGGAAGAGGAGAGGAAGCGTTTCTTCAGCCGTGCGAGGGCGTCAATCTCGTGCGCGGTAGGACTTCCTTCCTTTTCATTCTCATCAATAACGAGTACATCCTCTTCCTCTTCCTCCTCTTCTTCTTGCTGCTGGAGCTCCTTCGCAGTGAGCACCTCTCGTGTTGTGGCGGTAGAGGCGTCGGTCATGCTGATCGGTGGCACCGCCG
Source organism: Strigomonas galati (assembly GCA_000482125.1). Taxonomy (NCBI): domain Eukaryota; phylum Euglenozoa; class Kinetoplastea; order Trypanosomatida; family Trypanosomatidae; genus Strigomonas; species Strigomonas galati. The sequence goes on from AUXN01000148.1 coordinate 12,846, forward strand.
GTGGCGACATGCTCTGCTCTTCTTCGTCCTCCTCGCTTCGGTGGGGGCCGCACCAGTCCTCCGTCTTGAGCCCACGTGTGCTTGAGCCTGCTGCCGCGTTGTCATGAAGCACCTGCTGCGACTGACTCTCCGCATCCATGTACAGCTTCTCCTCTTCTTCTTCCTCCCGTGTGTGTGGGCAGCACCAGTCCTCGCGCTTGAGACGACGGAGACCACTGGGACCTGCGGCGGTATCCAGAAGCGCTACAGGTTGCGGCTGCGGTTCCTCTTCCGTCATGGTTTCGGCGCTTGCATACGCCTTATCCAAAGCGTCTTCTTCCGTGTGGGCACAGCACCAGTCTTCTCGCGTGAGACCACGACTACGAGTGCCTGCTGCCGTGTCTTGCAGCAGTGTCGGCTCCGGCGTGGGTGTAGCCTCCGTCATGGTGTCTGCGTCCATGTACGTCTTGCTAACAGGCTCGTCCGTGTGTGGGCAAGCCCAGTCTTCGGTCGTGAGGCCGCGCGTACTAGCGCCAACGGCGGTGTGCACCAGAGATGGCTGCGACTGACTCTCTGCGTTGGTGTAAGACTTTTCCTCCGTGCCTTCTTCTACATGAGGGCAACACCACTCATCTCTCTTGAGGACGCGAGCACTAGGCCCGGCGGCAGTATCTTGCAGCGGTGTAGGTTCCGGCTTCCGCTCCGCTTCCGTCATGGTGTCCGCGTCAGCAAACGTCTTGTCCTTTGCTTCGGCGGCGACCTCTGTCAACATGTCTGCGTCAATCTCATCACGTGCGGTAGATGTCGTCGTCGTGTGGCGCTGTTGTTGTTGCTGGTCCTGGCCCTCTCCCTTCTCTTCGGTGTTCATCTCCACATCACGGGTCTCCTTTTTCTCCTTCCGCTGCTGGCCGCACATGGGGCAACAGCCACTGAGATCCGCCGATGCGGACATGGGGTCACCATGAGATGGGCCACCACCTTGGAAGAGGTTGCACTCCAGCACACGCACGCTGCCGGCGCGCACCTGGCTCCCGCCGCGCGGGCTCACGCTGACACGGGCGGCACGACCGCTGAATAAGGGCAGCGGCGACGCGACGTGGCTTTGCTGCGCGGTCGTGCGGCGGGCGGAGGAGGCCATGCTGGGGCTGCGAATGCGCTCCACCATGGCACGCCGCATCTCTTCCAGCTCGTTCAGCAAGTCCTTGTTCTCCTCGCGGGTCTTGCGCAGGGCGGCCTCGAGCTCTTCCTTCTGCTTGCGGCTTGCCTTTTCTTGTTCTTCGAGTTGAGAAGACACCTTGTTGTACTTGACCTTGTAGAAGGCAGCACGCTTTGCCTCCTTGGCGAGACTCTCCGTCTTTTGACTGACGTCCTCCTTTAACTCCTCCACCTGCTTCATGAGAGAGTCGACGAGGGACTGAAGCGGGTTCTCCTGTTTCTCCTCGTCCTCGTCATCATCGGCGCCGTCGCCTTTGCGGCGGCGCCGCCGTGTCTCGTTGTAAATTTGCACCTTCTGCTCCAGCACGTCGATGCGCTCTTGTGCGGCGACAAGCTGCTCCTTCAGCTCCCGCTGCGTCAGCTCGCGGTTCACACGCGGCTTGTTCTTCACCATCTTGGCGCGCTGCGCAAAGCGTAGCGTACTAAGTGTTTCCTCTCGGTGCGAGACATGCGCCGCGCAGTGGCAGACCAGAGTCGTGATCGAGTTGCCACCGAGGGACTCCTGCAGGATGCGGGTGAGCTTGCTATCGCGGTAGGGCACGTAGCCGCGGTCGCCGTCCGTCAGGCGGTGGATCACGTTGCCGAGGAAGGTGAGACTGAGGTTAATCTGCTGCGCCTCCTTTAGCCGCTCGCCCGTCGCCTTCGTCTTGGCCACCTTCTCGCTACCAGAGAGATCGACGAGGTTGAGCTGGCTGCACGTGTGCAGCCCGTCCGGCGCGACGTCTGGCTGTGTCCAGTCCGTCTGCGTGAGGTACAGACAGATGAGGCAGTGGCTGCGGCTCGAGGTCACGTTGGCGTTGGTGGACTCCGTGTGGCGGCGGCCCATCGCAATGTGGATCAGCTTTAGTATTTCCTGCACATTGGTCACCTCCACCTCCTCCAGCGACTCGACGTAGATGCCGCGTCCGCCAATACGGTCTTCGCGAATCTTGTACCGCTCCGTTGCCGTGAAGTTGGACGCGGAAGCAGTAGTGGTGGCGTTGGCATTGTTGGTAGAGCCCGAGGCCCCAGGGAGACTGCCGCTAATACTGCAGCGAGGGGAGATGGGCTTGCCGGCAGAGGAGCACCGCGGCGAGCGGCTGCGCGCATCCACGGAGCGACGACGCGGTGGGAGGGCGGCCGCAAGGGCTGCAGCCGACACGGCACTGGTGCGACGGCTGCTCGGCGCGGTTGGGGTGGGAGCGACCGCGGCGGAGGCAGGCACCTCCAGCAGATCGGAAATCTCCTCCTTGTAAATCTCAAACGCCGAGAAGGTGAGGCTCCACGTCTTCTCGGTTGGGTCGAGCTTGCTCAGCTGAACGAAGAGGTCCTCCAACATGCGGGGCACGAGGCCACGGTCCGTGTAGAGCGTGTCGCTATATTCAAAGCAGGGCAGCATGCCGCCGCCAGGGCCGAACATGCTGTGGGTCTTGCCGCTCCCGGTCTGGCCGTAGGAGAGGATGGTGCCATTGTATCCTTGCAGCACGTGGTTCACGATCGGCTTGCCCACACCTTCGAAAAGGTCTTCCTGGCTCGTCTGCTCTGCGTAGACATGATCCAAGGTGAACTCTTTTTGTAGGTTTTTGAGCGTCGCAGCTCGAAGCGCGTCTTCCTCGGAGCAGCGGCGGCGAGGTGTGACCCCATTCCCACCGTTACCATCTCCGCCGTAAATAGCAGCGAGCGGCCGCAGCTCACGTGCGGCCGCAGCTGCAGCGCTCGCGGAGTTCACTCTAGCGTTGAGGCGGTTGCCATCCATCGTCGTCAGACCGTCTGCGGCACGGTCGAGCACCTTCACGTGCTGCTCATCGTACTCGATGCAGATCTGACGCGTATTGGCTGCCGCCTTGGATTCGCATTGTTTGATTTCCTGTTTGGTGAGTGGCCGCAGTCGGCACACGACCTGAATTTGAGGTTGCTTGAACATGAGCAAACCAAAAAAAAAAAAAAAGTTAAATATATAAATAAATATCAATAAAGCTGCTTAATATTTTAGTAGAAAAAAAAGTTAGGATTAAAACGTTGTAATATATATTGAATCTAATGAATGCAGTAATAAAAAAAAAAATCAATAAAAAAAAAAAAGCGATTGCTTTGGTGAATCTATGCACTCTAAAAGAAAGTGTGCGCTCAGGCAAACAAAGTACCTAGAAATAATAGAGAAAAAGAGTCAAAGGAAAAAAAAATGAATTGTAAAACAATTAAGGGCATTTCAAAACGCATTCGCGTAAAATGCGAAACTTGAACTTTTTTTTATTGTTGTGGTTCTTGTTGGTTTTCGTTTGGAAAGTAAAAGAATATGAATATTTCGTACGCACAAGGAAGTGTTTTGATTTTCTTCTGTTTACATTTTTTTACTGTAGTGGCTCTTTACTTTTTGTTTTCTGTTCTTTTTTTTTTTCGTGTTACTTTTAATATTATTAATTTCTCGTGCAAACATAGCCGTTATTGTCATCCAATTCATGCAAGTGCACAACATTTTACGTTTTTACTTTTTTTTTTTGCTCTACTGAAAATGTTTGTCACCACAACTGTATGAAAAAGATGAAAATGAAACAGCTGCTTTAATATGTGAAAAAAAAAACACGAAAGATTAAAGAAAAAAAAAATCTCGAAATAAGAAAAATAATAGTAATAAAAGAAGAAAATAGTTTTTTTTTTCTAGAAGTCAACAAACATCCTCGCAATCTGCATACATTCTTCACATTGGAAAAAGAAGTTGGCAACAGCACCATGATCCTTCTCTTCCCCTTTTTTTTTGGATTTTTACTTCTTGTCCTCCTTCAGCATTTCTAGCACCTGCGTCATCAGGTCCTCATTCTTCGGGCTCTTCTTGTACGCCGCCGCAATGGATATAGCCGCCTCAAAGAGCTGCACCACGTTCGTGCCGTCAGCGGCAGAGACAAAGTGCAGCGGGAAGTTGTGGCGCTCCGCAAACGCGAAGGCGCGCGTGACGACCTCCGGGTCCTCGTCGATCTTGTTGCACGCGACGATGCAGGGAATGTGCTCGCGGTACGTCCGCAGCTCCGTCAGCCACTTCTCTAAGTTTTTGTACGTCGCCTTGCGGGTCACATCAAAGACGAGGATGCAGGCGTGCGCCTCGTGGTAGTACGCCGGGTGCATCGCCGCGAAGCGCTCCTGCCCCGCCGTGTCCCAGATATCCACGTCCACATCCTCATCGTCCTGCGACTTGAAGTCGTAGCGGAAGAGGGTGAGGGCGTAGGTCGACATCTGCACCGGCACGTAGCGCTGCATGAGGAAGCGCTCGACCAGCTTGGACTTGCCGACCGCACTATCGCCTAGTAGGATGAGCTTGACCGGGTTGCGGGTGTCCTCGGGCTTGTTGTCGACCACCGTCTTGGTTTTCAAAATCTTGGCGTCCATTTGTTTTTTTTTTCTTTTAATTTTGCAAGTTGTTACTAGGTGTTGTAGGATCTAAATGTATATGTATGTACAAATAATAATCAACCGTTAAAGAAAAAAGAAAAGAAAAAATGTGTAGATCGATGTTCTAGTTTTTTGGTTCTTAATTAAATACAACTTGATGAAATACGAAACGGAAAGAAAAGAAGGAAGAATGGAATATATTTTTGATGGACGTTATTAGTCACTTCTTATTTTGTACATTTCAGAACTGTGTGCATGAAGTGGAAACAAACAATCAGTCATAATAAACAGTATGTACGAAATTTATGTGCAGAACGTTTTTACTTTTTTAAATAATCTATATGCATGGTTGGATTCTTTAATTTTTTTTTGGTTGTGCCCTTCTATAAATAGACCTCCTTAGAGGGCATCACATTTCTATAAAAGCCTCTATATGTATATTTGTATATATATATATATATATATGTATAATCATGATGTATATTGGATTCCCACAACGTCTGCATCTTACGCCTCACAGCTGGTCACCTCCTCATCACGTGCACGCTTCAGCGAGGCGATCATGGCCCGCTTCTCACGCTCCTCCGCGGTGGAGGGCGAGTCCTGGCAGCTAGAGGAGGTGCTAAAGGCGCCGTTGGCAGCGCCGCTGACACGCGCCGTGGTCTGCGCAGGCGACTTGGCGCGGGGAAGCGCTTCCGCTTTTGCCTCAGCCTCAGGCGCCGGTGTTTTGGGGTGCGGCACCCCCTTCAGGTAGCACTTGCGACACGCCGCCACGTACATGTCGGCGCCGCCAATCAGTTCCTGTTCCATCGCCTCGACGGTGCGCAGCGTGAAGGAGGCCTCCTTGCTCTGGCAGAGCATGCACACGGCGGTGAGCTTGTCGACCTTCTCACTGAGAGGAATGAGCTCGGCGATGTGGGTAAACGGCCGCCGCAGGAAGTCACCGTCGAGGGCGGAGATGATGACAATCTTGCCACGGTCCGCCGCGACACGGCTGAAGGTGACAATGTCGTCGAAGAACTGCCCTTCATCGATCGCGATGACGTCGAAGCCCATCCACATCTCCTCCTTCATCTCGCGGAGGGACTGCACAGAGGCGTGGGCCTTAAGGCGCAGTTGGCTGTGGGAGGCAACGCTGTCCACAGCGTAGCGTGTGTCTTTGGCGTACTTGACGACGCAGCAGCTACGGCGGAGGTACTGCTGCTGCTTGACGCGCTGCATGAGGGCAGTCGTCTTGCCGGCGAACATGGGGCCGATGATGAGTTCTACTCTGCCATCTTCACAGGACATTATTTTTCTTTTACTTTAAAGTGGATTTGCTTTTTGGTTCTATATCTTGTTGGGGCGTACTGATTTCTTTCTAAAAGAGAGAGGGAACGGAAAGAGAATATATATATATATTGATGAATAAACAGACATTATGTACACTAAATTCTACTTTTAACACTATCACAGGAGAAAAGAATACTTACTTTTTTTTTATTCCGTAAAGTTATACATTTTCGATGGGGTAAACAGATTGGCAAAATGTTTTTACCTCTACCAAAGCGAAAAACAAAAGTAATAGAGTGAAATAAA
>AUXN01000149.1:0-18916 GCA_000482125.1 Strigomonas galati
CGCATAACTTTATTTTTATTTTCATTTTTAATTGTTTTATTCTTTTTTTTTTCAAGTTTTTAAAGGTACAATCGAATATATATTTATTATTATTAATATATTATGTTGTGAAAATAAAAATTTTGATGGAGGTTTCCTTCTCATGGGGGATGTGAACACGAAGAAGTAAAAAGAAAAAAAAATGTGGAGGTCTTTAAGGAATCACAGAAAAGAAGGAAATGAAAATTATAAAGGTGTGATGGAAAGAGGTGGAAAAGGAAAAAAAATGAACGAGAGGAAGTTCGCATGAGGGTAAGAAACGAAGTACCAGTTGTTACTTCATTTCCTTCTCCATCATGTAGTCACCAACTTCACCCAGGTTGCGGAAGGTCGTCCGCATCACATCCACGTAGCCTCTGCTGTCGTACGTGAGACCGTTGTCCTCGAACATCTTGCGCACGCGGGGCGAGATGGCCACGAAGCGGAACTGCGGCATGCAAGGGAAGAGGTGGTGCTCGATTTGGAAGTTCAAGTATCCCATCAGCCAGTTCACGAACCAGGTGGGCGCGACGTCCATCGTGAAGATGCTGCTGTACTCCACAAAGTGGACGTGCTTATCCGCGGGCAGCGTCGGCAGGTGCGTGTGGTTCAGCGAAAAGTTGACAAAAATGTAGGCAGCGCCGAAGGCCTGGGCGAACAGCACACCAAACAGCCCTTGCCAGAAGGTGACGTTCAGCTTGTAGCAGATGACGCCGACGACGATCCAGCGGGCGATGATGGCCGCCTGCTCCGTGTAGCGCCTCGTGCGGCGGGCGTGGCGGACGTGCAGGTAGAGCTGCCAGTACAGGGCGATGAGGGAGCACGTGACGGGGGCGAACAGGTACGCCTGTAGCCACACCCACCAGCGGATGATCGGGTGCTTCCTTCCGCGGCGGCCAATCACCTTGTTGAACGCCACCAGCGGCAGCGTCTCCAAGTCCACGTCGTGGTGCTCCTTCTGCGGTGCCGCGTGGTGCTTGTTGTGCTGCACACGCCACCAGGCGGCGCTCATGCCACAGCCGAACCCGTAGAGGATCTCCTGAATCTTCAAGTCCAGCTTCGGGATTCCGGTGACGCTGTAGTGGCCCGCCTCGTGCATCCACCACCCGCAGCGGCCCTCCGCCACGCCCAGCATGAGGCACGCAAGCGGCCACACGCTCGGCACGTTAAACAGGAGGTATAGACCAATGATGTGCACCAGAAAAATGTCGAGGAAGCGGTAAATGATGTGCGGCCAGTTGGCGTCGTACAAACCCTCCTTGATAAAGTCATCACGCAGCTTTCTAAAGTCGGCGGATAGCTTCTGAAGGCGCTTCTGCTCCTTCGGGTCCGTGACCGTATCGGCGGGAGCCACGCGGGACGGCAAGTTCTTGAGGTACTTGTCGGCCTTGGGCAGCTTGATGTGGAACTCTTCGTAGTGCTCCGTGGCATCGCCGGACCCCAAGTAGAACTTGATCACGCTGCCACCAGGGTGCTTGAAGTTGGTGCAGTCATACAGACGGCCGCTGATGAGAATTTCGTTCGGCTGCTGAGGCAAATCGCTCTTCTTCTCCGGCATTGTGTTGGGAATGCAAGCTGGAATGTGCAAATGTTATTTCCTATGCAGTTGTTACATAACAAGAATAAAAAGAATGAAAAAGGAAGGAGGAAAATACATGGTTGATAAAGACATGTTCTTTAAGGAGGCAAACACATAAAGGCTTCTCTTGTTTTTGTTTTTGTTTTTGTTTTTGTTCATAAGCGCACGAAAGGTAGTCGTACAAAGCAAGGAAATGTATGTTTTGGTAATCTAAATCTAAAAGTGTAAGTGTAGCAAGGAGAGTGATGGTGATGAATCTAAGCCTTCAGAGAATGAAGGCATTTTTTTTTTTTAAATCTGCTTGTACAAAGTGAGAATCTAAAGAAGAGAGAAAGAAAAAAAAAAAAAGAGAGAAAAGAGAAAATGGTAGCCTTCCCGTTGGGTATGTCTTTTTTCTATGTGCAAGATGAGAAGAGAGCATAACCCAATGCAGAGATGGAAAAGGGTGAAGAGTGAAGGAAAGTACAAATCTATCCGTTACAGTTTCAGTGTATAGGAAAAGAAATAAATAGATAAAAGAAAAAGCTCTTTACATAGGCGAAAGAGAAGGAGAGAGAAAGAGAGGAAAAGGGATCACCTTATTGAATGTTGAAGCGCTGTTTCTCAGCGTTTGTGAAGAATTTGGTCACAATCGTCGTGCTGAGCTCCACCAGCTCCTGAATAATACCGGTGAAAATGGACTGAAGGGGCTGTGCATTCTTGAGCGGGCTGGAGTTGCCACCTACCACCAGCGCATCCACCACTTGGCGTGCACTGGAAGTGCGCTTCTGCAGCAGCGCAAGGCATTCGACTAACGATCTGCGCGTCTTGAGAATAAACTCAAAGAGCGTCTGGTGTTCCTTCACATAATTCTCGTCCACACCCTTCTGGGAGCGAATCTCGCGAAGCAGTGCACCGTTGAGAAGGTCGTCCTCTCCTTTGCCAGGGCCCACAGCACGCAGGTAGGGTGGCAAGTCGGCCGCACCCTCGCCCTCCAGCCCACGCCACGTGACGTTGACGCCCCCGTTCGTGCCGTCAGAGAGCCCGCCAACCGCATCGGCGCTGTTAGCGAAGCCCATCGCGGCCGCAGACGCAGTCGACGCGTCCACCGGGACGGGCATGCTGCGCTTGAAGGTATTGAGAAACTCCCCGCTCACATTCCCTTCCGACGTCGCGAGAGAGAGGAAGCGGTTGAGCAGCTCGTCGGCCTCTGCCGAGAGGGCGCCGCTGCTCGACTGCTGTAGGTAGAGCATGAGCTTGTTGTACGCCTCCGGGTCCGTGTCGCGCAGAGAGTGGATAAACTGAATGAAGGGACCGTTCCGATCCAGCAGTTCGGCCTTGGTCATGTCGTCACACTCGAGTTCGAAGCGAGCGGGGTTGCGTACCATGGTGGCGAGGAGAAGCGCTGCCAAGTGCGGGTCCGCGACCCGGTCGGCAACCTTGCGACGGTACGCGTTGAGCAGCGCCGTCATGTCGCGCTCCTCCTCCTCCTTCTGCCTGATAGTGTACACCATGGATGCTACCGCGGAGCTCATCATGCGGTTGAGGCGGCGCAGCCGCTCCACCTCGTCGCGCACTTTAGCGCTGTCCGAGATAATTTGGTTTTGCACGTCCTTTTCGGCGCTCTGCGATACGGCGATGCTGCCCATGGAGCGGCACAGGCGCGCGTTCTCGGCCTGCACGGTGGCTAGCTTGGCCTCCGCGTCCTGCAGGCGCTGCTCGAACTGACTCTTCTCGAGCCTGGCCTCCGACACCTCCTGCGACTTCTTGGAGAGCTCGGCCATCCGATTGGAGGCGTCGGCGCGGGCTTTGGAGAGGTCCTCCTTGAGGGTGCTGAGCTCCGTTTGCAGCGATGTCCGCTCGTGTCCGCCCGAGACGTTCTTTTCCTGCTCCTCTGTCAAGTTCTTCTGCGTGGTGCGGTGCTCCTCCTCCAGCTCCTTCACGCGCGCTTCAAGCTTACGCACCTCTTCCTTTTCCACGTGCGACTTCTCCTCCACCTTCAGCAGCTTCAGCCGCAACTCCTGCGCCTCCTCGCGAGCGGCACGCAGGTCGCCGGCGATGTCGACGCCGCGCTTTCGCTCCTCCTGCACCTTGACACCAAGCGCCGCGTTTTCCGAGATCTGGGCGAGCGGCTGGCGCATCGCCATCTGTGCCACTTCGTACGGGGACTTGCGGGGCGCGATGTACGCAGGAACGAAGGCGCCCTCCATCTCCCACACCTTCGCCCCCGTGTCGTTCGCAAATGTCCACAGCACCGCCCGCTCCTGCTGTTGAACTTTCGTGATACCGTGGAGAAAGCTGGAGTGCACGTCCTTGAGCTCCTTCAAAATCTTCCCCGTCTGTGCGCAGAGAACGAAAAGCTTCTTCTCAAAGGTGGAGACGACAATGTTGCCGCTGACGGCCACTAAGCCCGTCACGCGGCCCAGTGCAGGCGCACGTGCGACGAGTGCGATTTGGTCCGTCGAGACAGTGTACAGATCGAGGTTGCCATTCTTCCGGGCCACCCAAATCGTCCCTGTGGTCAGCTCGTGGAACACATGCAGCACCTCGCTCTTGCTCTTGTGGTGCTCTGCCAGACACTCGCCAGTGATGCCGTCCCACAGGTAGAGACGGCCCTCGCGGTCCCCGGTAAGGATGAAGCTGTAAAAGGTGGTCACCGCCGTGCACGGGGCGTGGGCAGTGAGTACGCCGATCTGCTTTTTTGTGATGGGGTGCAGGAGAAAGACGCGACCCGTCTCGGAGGCCACCAGCACCATGTACCCGTTGAAGTAGAGGTCCGTGAGGGCGGCTTTCTTCTCTTCGCCAGGGAGTCGTATTGTTGAGACAATGTTGCGGGAAGACGCGCTCATGACGACCAGCTTGCCATCGAGCGTGGCGGCCCAAATCTCGTCCAACACCGGAATAAGGGCCGTTAATTGCACATTGTCCACCCCATCCACAGGCACGTTGACCTCCTTGATGGTTTCGTTGGTGGTGCTATTAAAGATTTGAAGACCGCCTTGCTGCTTCGCAATCCATATTTCGTCTAGCCATGAGCAGCACGCCCGTGCGTTCACGTCAACAGAAGTGACATTGAACATTTCTAAATGAAGAGTACTCCAAAAAAAAAATTAAAAAAGAATCTAAAAGGAAAACAGAAATAAAAAATCTAAAAAAAAATTCAAGACTTTTGTGGGATAAAGAGAGAGGGAGAGAGAGAGAGATAGAGAGGGAGAGTGAAAGAAGAAGGTAAGTGCATAGTGAGTGTGTATGTTATTCTTTAGAGGGGGAAACAAAAACTTAACGAAAAGATACAGTTTTGGTGTTGTTGTTGTTTATCTGTTCTATAATAATAATAATTTACTTTTTTTTTTTGTATGTTGTGCCTCGCCAACTTTTCTGTTAAATGGGTTTATGTCATGATTGCCTGCAAACGGCTTTTGCAGCTTCCACAATGCAAGTCATTTTGTTCTGTAAATATTACATGATGGTGACGCAGCCTGCCCCAGGCTCCACCTGCACTACTGGAAAGTGGTAGTACTTTTTCAGCAAGCTGTCGTACTGAGGCACCATGCGAAGTCGTCCACTCACCACCACCACATCCCCGTCCTTGAGCTTGCTTTTCAATGGAGCCCAGAACGCGTCATTGTGTACACGCACGGTGTGAAAATCTTTATCCGGATCGCCTGGCGAAGGGCCCTCGAAGTCTGTCGCTACAGTAAACTGCAGGACGTGATCCTCAAACACATATCCCTCTTGGATTTCTTGCACAGGGCCCATAAGGACGTGGTTGTTGACGCAGCGCCAATGGGCAGCAATGTCGCCCTCCTCCGGGGCGCCCGGGGCCACATCCAAGTGGTACTGCACCGCCTGCGGCAGCTCCCCATCCTGCTGGCGTACATACTCCTCCATGCTCATCTTGCCTTGGGTGGCATCCTCCGCGTTCAGCAGAGGCGCTGAGGCGGACGGCGACGCCTGCTCTGCCGTGGTGCTCGGTGCCGCCGACGCAGAGGAGGGCATTTCCATGTTATGCTTTGCCTGATAGTGGTGCTGCAGCGCTGCCTGTAAGCGGAACGTCTTCTGGCACACAGTGCACACAAACAGCTGCGCATCTTCTTCTGCACCGCCAGTGGCCTCGCCTTCCGCACCAGCATCAGCAGACGCAGTTGCGGAAACCGTTCCCGATGACGACGTGGTCGCGGAGGATGCCGCTTTGCTGGGTGTGCTTGCCAAAAAGTTATCAAAAGTCGAGTTACTGGCAGCAGCGGCACCAGTCGTGCGCTCTTCTGTGGCCGCAGGGGTCGCGGTGGGAACTCCCTTTTCCTCACGAGCGGCTTGAACCTCCTGTAGCTTTCCGTCCTTGAAGGTCAGCGCCTTGGCGGCGCCACCGTGCTTCGTCATGATGTGATGATTGAGGGCGTTGAGCAGGCGAAAGCTCTTGCCACATTCGCCGCATTGATACATGGCCGTGGCGGGAGCACGGACGTTTGCTGTCCAACTAAAAGATCTACGTGGGGTGCATACTATAGTTTTGTCACCATCTACAAGTCCTTTTTCGGTTGCGACCAGTCGTGGCGTTGCCGTGGCTGTGCTAAGGAAAAAAGACCCCCGCGCTAATTTAGAGAAGCGACCTACTCGACAGCTTCGCATTGAAATCATTAATAAATGTGTATCCGCTTTTTACAGCAAGACGTGCTATGTAAAGAGCTTGTAAAATAATCGCTGTTTGAAAGAGATCAAAACAAAATAAAATAAAAATGCTAGAAGGGGGGGGGGAAGGAAGAACATTGAAAGGGGAATAAAGAAGGGATGAGCATAGTGAGAACCCTTACATTTAAGCAACTCAACACAGCACAAAATAAAAATAATAATAGTAAAATGAGTGTCAAGAAGAGCTGCATTCTATGCAGGAGTGTATAATTCTAATAATTATGTATTTAATTGACATGTTAGAAGGTGGGAAAGTACACGTATCCCACCTGCTGTGATTAAGTATCAAATATGTTTTTCGATCTCCACAGTTCCACCACCGCCCGCCACACAGTCAGGAGCACCTCATCGTATGTCTCATCACTCTCCGGCTCCGACAGCAGCGCAAGCAAAGGGTGGCACTCCAAACGCAACCCATCCGCCACGCCATCCGAGGCAGAAACAGAAGCAGAGAGACCACTGACCTCGGCGTCACACAGCCCACCAGTCACAAACGCAGTGAACAAGTTTTCCAGCCACGGCAAGTTGCAACGCATCTGGTCCACCTTGCGGTGGTTCACCCGAGTGACAATGTCGACAGCCTCCTCACCCGCCATGAGCGCGTCCACTACTTTTTCGCACAGCGCCACATTAAAGCTGCTACCATCCGCCCCTGCAAGTAGACGCGCGCGGGACAGCCACTCCGACACACACACGCGCACTGTAGTGGTGAAGACGGGCATATCAAAGAGCCAGTCCTTGGACGACATCCGCGCTATATCCTCCGGCACCGTCAGTGCATCCCCACGCTGGTGCCGCCTGCCCTCACCGTACAGGAAGGGCAAGTCTACCGCACGATCACTTGCGGACACCACGTCGAGCTCAAAGGGCAACTCCTCCTCGTTGGCATCCGCATGAACCGCGCTCAGAGCAGGTACTTGTAGCTGACTGGCATCGGAATGGGACAGAATGAGGGGCGCATTCTTGTGAAAAAATGCCGCCATAAAGTGCTCTGGCTCTCCATCTCCATTTCCACTCCTGCGGCCTGGAGGCGGCCAGGCCTCCTTGCTTTGTAGGGTGGTCACTGGAGAGCGCACGGAGTCGACCGAGCTCGTCTCGAAGTTGGAAAATTTTCCCTCCGGCTTCAAGTACCGCCCCAGGTTGGGCAAGTCACTCGACACCAACAATGTACAATGGTGGAAGGCAATGCTGCCCGTGACGCGCATCGCCGAACCGGTTATCTTTCGTCCGTCAAGAAACAAGTCATGCCGGTCTGTCGTGGTGAGGCGGCTGCCCTCCACGTGACAGAGCGCCATGAGACCTAACCGCAGCACCTGTATCGTCTTCTCTGGCGCGTAGTCCTTGCGATGGGTGAAGAAGGAGAAGCAGAGGTTCCCGTGGTCATGGTACACCGCACCGCCGCCAGAGGAGCGACGCGCAATGGGGATCTTGTCTTCGCGGCATCGGCGGAGCGCCGCCTGCTGAAGGACATTTTGGTTTCTGCCGATCACCACGCACGGGTCATTACGGTAGAGAAAGAGAAAGTACTCCTTTTCGTTCAAGCACAGGCCGCGAAGAAGGGCCTCCTCTGCCACTAAATTTTCAAAAATGTTCCACGAATTGGAAACACCCACTGCCGAGGAGGCGGTAAAGTAGGGGCTACGAGCGCCGAAGGTGCATTTGGATTTAACAAAATCATCGAAGCGAATGAATCTTTTAGCTTTATGCATAGTGTCTGAATTATTCCGCCGACATTCTTGAACGTACTAGAGAGAAACGAAAAAGAGGAGAAAAAAAAAGGAAGAAGAAGAGGCGCCGTGAAATTACGATGAGGAAAGAAGGAAGTGAACAGCTGGACCCAGCACATACGCAAAAAAAAAAAACGCGAAAAAGAAGGAGCAAAAGACGAAGCAACGCAAATTGCAAGTCACGTGTCACATCATTATATGGTAATTTTTTTTTTGTCAAGGGGGAAACATGAGATATCATTATACAATTTACATTAAGCCGAAAGTAAAAAGAACCTCGGAAAGGTATTTGATTTTTTTTCTTTTTTTTTTACATGACAGCTACTTGGACTCTGTGCGGCATACTTCTTACTCCTGCGTCTCATCAGCTGTCACTACTTGCTGCGCAGCGGATGGCGGCACTTCCACCACGTTGCTCGATTTGGACCTCCGCAGTAGGTACAGTGCCAAATAGTCTACAGGGTTTGCGGGGCGGACACGACACACATCCTCCAATCCTTGAGAAAGGACGCACATGACAGACTCTTCCAGGTACTCCTGCGTGTTCTGCTGAGGCTTGTCAGCCTCCTCTGGCTTGGGGACGCTGGTTTCCATTCTTATTCCGTGTGTTTCTTTAAGTTTGCTTTGCGTCAAATATGCGTTTGGTTACCACAAAAAGAAGAAGAAGAAAAAAAAAGAAACAAGGTAGTACTGGTTATGAAAATAACAATACTGCTTTCACATAGAGGAAGAAGAAAACAGACATTTTTATTATAATGTGAAATGTAGAGTTGTCATAGTTTAAAGACAGGTGAGACGCAGCAACAACGCAAATGTGTTGGAGCTCTCTCTCACACATACATATTTTTGAGAGAAAAAAAAAGAAAATGAACAGTGGGAAAGAGAATATTTCTGACGTTATTTTATGTTAAAGTATATATATATATATGAATATAGAGATATAGATAGATAGATCATGATTAGACTTGTTTAAAAATGGAAAAGAAGTACCAACAACAACAACAAACAAAAAAAAAGAAGGTTAATTAATGAATACAACTTTCCACGAATAAATCAATACAATTAAGAAAGGGAACCTACGCACACCTCTGTGCACTATTATTATGCTTATTATTATTTAGTAGTCCGTAAATAAGCGCAGCGATATCTGTTCGATGCCAAAACAGCCCAGGGCATCGATCATGAGAAGGTGCACGAATTTCTCCCTAAACTCTTGAGAAGGGAAACTGACGAATTCAAACAGGGTGTTCACCTCAGCGTCCGACTCGGTCGCAAAATAAAAGATGACAATCGCAAGGATGATGAGCGCAATGAACATGGGTCTATTTTTGCGGATGCCCTCCATGAAAGGTTCACCGCGGTAGTTGACCGCAAACGTGACGCCCGAAATGAGGGTTGTCATAAGGAACATGGTGGAGTTCAGCAGTGTGGGTTTGAACTTTTCGTCCTCGACAGCACGGCGCATCTCCTCCACACCCTCCTTGTCCACCTCCGAGACCATGCCCGCCGTCTGGATCATGCAGTACAAGTGGAGGGCGAATTGCAGGAAGACGGTCGTGATCATGTAGGGGTGGAACAGCCGCGTCACAGGGCGCTGCGGGCACAGCTTGGGCAGCGGCTTGCTGCGCGACATGCACATGAAGCACACGGACAGAATAATACCCGAGAGAATCATCTGCTTTTCGCCTAGCTTCACGCCCTCGCAGTGCAGCACCGACATGGAGTAGGCCGACACGAGGCAGTTCAGGGCAAGGATCTTGTACATCATGTGTGTCGTCACCAGCGTCGTGCGACCGAGGCGCACGATATCGCACACGGACGTGAGCGCCTTGGAACGGCACGTGAAGGGCGCCGCGATGGAGGCGTCACCGAGCTTGATCATCGGCGGACCACCAAAGTTCTCGTCGTCGGCGTTAAAGAGGGACTCCACGAGGAAGTCCGTGTCCGAGAGGGCGTTATTCTTCGGCGGCGCAATGGCCTTCGCGTCGGCCTTCTCCTTCTCGGCCGCCTGCAGCTTCTTGTTCCACGCGGCAATCTGCGCGATCTCCGTCTTGCGGCGCGCCTCCAGCATCTTCCACTTCATCAGCACCGAGAAGCCGGCCGTTTGCGGGGGCTGCGGCGGCACAACCGTGAACTCGAAGCCCGGGGGGATCTTGTGCTCCGGTGGCACATCCGGCTCGTGGTGAGGCTGCGGTCCAACCGGCTGGTCCTTCTTGTCGGCGGCCGGCGCGACGGAGGCCGAGTTGAGCACCGCAATACCCGCGTGGGCCTGCTTTAGCGCGCCCACGTCGTTCGTGCCGTCGCCCGCCATCATGACCATGTGGTTCTTCTTCTTGAGGTCGTTCACGATGTCCTCCTTCTGTGTCGGCGCGCAGCGAGCCCAGATGGTCACTTGCTCATTGTACTCCGCCACGATGGCCTGGAAAGCATCCATCGAGAGATTTTCCGCATTCACGCAGAGGTCCCATTGTTTGTCTGTAGGCTTCTTGTTGCGGCGCGTGCGCACGAAGGTGTTCCCCAACACCTTGGCCTTGTCCGACGACACCACGTCTCCGCTCGTGGCATCCACCCACGTGATCTTGCCCTTGTCCTCCTCCTTGGCAACCAGCTGGCGATTGCACAGCAGCATAGAGACGTCGCGGCCGACGCAGATGGCAGTTTGCACGCTATCGCCCGTGATGATGACACAGCGGTGGCTGCCACCCTCAAGGTTCTCGATCGTCTCCTGCGCGTCCTTCTTCAGCGGGCACACGTACACGGCCAGCCCGGCAAACGTGAGGTCCTTCTCCACATCCTGGCGCTTCTTGTTGGCAATTTCCTGCTTGGAGGTGCCCTCGCTCGCGTCGAGCTTGCGGTAGGCGAGCGCAATGACACGGTAGCCTTCAGCGGCCGTCTTCTCCGCCACCTGCTGCGCCTCCTTGGGCATGTCCACACAGAGCGCCGCAATGGCCTCGGGAGAGCCCTTCGCGACGACGTACTTGCCATGCTGAGACGAAATGATGCAGGACATGCGGCGGAGGGCAGCCAAAAAGGGAAAGCGCGCGATGATGTGGTAGTTGCGCTTCGGGTCCGCCTCCACGTGGGCTGCCTTGTCGTCCTTGTCGTCCTTGTCGTCGTCCTTCTTCTTGGGCGGGCTGTGGATGACATCGCCCGACTCGCTCATGATGTAGCCGAGCGCTGCCGTCGCCGCCTTCTCCATCTCATCACCGGCCAGCGTGTTTTCGTCCAGGTACACCAGTGAGTGGCACGTCGCGAGCACCATCTCGGAGAACTTGGGAATCATCTTCATCTTGTTCAGGATGCCCTTTCCGTCCACCATGTTCACGCCCGCAAAGAGCATCTCATCCGTCGTGAGCGTGCCCGTCTTATCGAAGCAGCACGTGTCGACCATACCCGCGAACGGGATGCGAAACGGCTCCGTGCAGAACACCTTCAGCTTGGTGAGGGATAGCAACGTGGTGTTGACCGCCAGCGACAGCTCCATCGGCAGCTCCGGCGGGACGACCGAGGTGATGATCTGCACGCACGACAGGAAAAGCTTCCAGCGGCTCCGGCCCGGGTCGGACAGACCACGGCGCAGCAAGTAGCCGCTGGCTGCAAGTGCGAACACCACCAGCACGCCGATGAACCCAAACGCCTCGCCGCTGTTCTCGCTAATGCGTCCTTGGCTGTGTAAGATGGTGCGAAGCAGCTTACCTTGCTTGGTCTCAAAGCCGGTCTTGAGCACGACCGCCAGGGCACATTTCCGTGTGCCATCGGCGTTGGCGTCGACCTGCGGGCCGCTGCTGAGCAAAATCTGGGTGCCGGAAAAGAGCATGTGGCGCGCGTGCTTCTTCATACTGAACTGGATGTCCGAGTGATCCGGCGCCTCCTTCAGCTGCGGCGTCGACTCTCCGGTCAGCGAGGCCTCGTTGACGACCGCTGTGCCCTTCACGAGGAGGGCATCCACGGGGCACGCCATGTTGTTCGGCACGACAAAGATGTCCAGCGGAAGGAGCTCGTTGGTGCGAATGACGACCTCCTTCTTGTTGCGAATCACCGTAATGTCGCGAACCGGGACCTCGGCCATGTCGCGCAGCGTCTTCATGTTGCGAATGCGCTGGTAGATGGTGGTGCACTCCATACCCACCATCATGACACCCGTGAAGAGGGAGTAGTACCAGTACTCGTCCAGGCACCACAGAAGCACGCAGAACATCTGGAACACAAAGAAGGGCGCCAGCGCGTGGTCGACGAAGAGGTCTTGAAAGTCGGGGATGACGACTTCCATCACGTTCATGCCATACTGGTCCAGCTGCGCATCGCGCTGCGACTGCGAGTTGAGCCCCTCCCAGTCAATGTAGTAGGAGAATGGGTGGTCGACGGGGAAAAGCGGCTTCACGAACACGCGCTGTGCGTCGTCGAGCTTCCACTTGCGCTGCTGAAACAAGAAGCACGGCGGGTGGCCGTCCTCCGTCTCCTGAACCAGCGGCACAATCTCCGACTCGCCCTTGTGCTCCTGCGTGAGCACAAGGACGTGGGACGCCTCCTGCAGCTTCTCGAGCGGCACCGTGATGAAGAGAATGCGGGCACGAAAGCTCACAGACCAGATGGTGAAGAGCGACAAGAAGGCGTGCAGAAAGACGACGAAGGGAAAACAGATGGCGTGAAAGAAATCAATGTAGATCTGATTGACCAGATAGGTGACGGGGTCCCAGATGATTTGTGGGTAGAAGTAAAGGGTGATCGATGCCACGTACAAAATTGCAAAAGGCCACACGGTAATCCAGACGGACCAGTGCTTCTTTTTAAGGAGCTTAATCTCCTTAATCATGGAGTTCTCCATAATGTAGGAGTCCGCCATTTTCATTTATTTTTTCCTTTTTTCTTCCTTGTAACTTGTTGTGTAACCAGGAGGAATGAATAAATGAAAGAAAAATGAAAAGCTCAATCCACAAAGGATAAACAAGAAAAAAAAAACTTGTATTTGTATTTGTCTACCTCCTTACGAAAAGGCAAATGACAAAAAATAATATATATGAACTAATTAGACTTTTTCCTTTAAGCGCATGAGAATGCGTGAAAGAGAAAACAAACAAAAAAATTAAATAACGGTGAGAGGTAGGATGAGATACTCAAACATTTAGAGACAAAAGGTAATATATGTTTCACATTGTTTGTGTGATATATGCAAGGAGAAAAAAGTATTGTTGTGGTTTTTCTCGTTGTTTGTATTTTTGTTGTTGTTGTTGTTGTTGTTGTTGTTCGATACACACATAAAAGCCGTTGCAACGGTCATTCATCTACTTTACATGATTCGCTGAAGAAGCAACGCTGCCTCGTCGTTGCCTTTATCTGCGGCTTCCGCAAGCCATCGCCTAGCATCAGCAAGCATCCTCTTGGACTCCTCCTCCGAAATCACCTGGCTCGCAAGGCCCTCCTGAGACGCTGCGAGCCACAGCTTCCCCAGGTTCAGCTGAGAGGGCGCGTACCCCGTCTGCGCCGCCTGCGTGTACCACTGGATCGCCTCGCCCCAGTCGTTCTCCACGTGGCACGCGTCCGCGGCGGCGCCCTCCTCGTACAGCTCGCCCAGCTCGTGCATGGCCGGCACGTAGCCAACAGCCGCCGCGCGCTGCAGCCACGTGAGCGCCGCCTGGGGGTCCGCTGACACCGAGTCCCCGTACCGCAGGAGCGAGGCTACACGCAGCATGGCGCCAGGATGGCCGGCCGCCACAGCAGCGTCGAGGCGCTGGAGGTCCGCCTTTTCCAGGGAGGACTGCGGCGCGACGGCACAGCGCAGGTCGACGATTGCCTCTTGCAGCAGCACAAGGCTCGCAGGGACTGAATGGGCACTCTTCACAGTCGCCTCTCCATTTATCAGTAATTGCAGAGACTTTTCAGTGGTTTCAGCGCGGCAGGCATCCACCAGAGAACCGATCACAGCGGTGTTTTCTTTGGCTAGCGTTCCTGTGACCGACTTCCCTTGGCAGGCCTCCAGCGTCGCCTGCAGCACGGCGAACACCTCTGCGGGTAGCACCTGCTGTTGCACCTTTTGCACATAGTTGAGGTGCTCTAAGAGGATGCCACCACCATCGCGGCCTGCTGTACTATTTTGTGGAATGCCTTTGGAAGAGGCTGCCTTGGTTTGCTTCTTCTTGACGTTTAGCGGTGGTGCCTTAGTGGGTTGGGTGAGGCTCGACGAGGGCGGGGGCGTGCTGCTGGCTAGATGGTCCGACAGCCGTGTGCGGGCCTTGGCGGCTTTGACTTTACTTGGCGACGAGCTAGGCCGCGGCAAGTCATACAAGTTGAAACCTATTTCGATGGGTTTCTCCTTCCCCATCTTTGTTTTGGGGGGTCCCTTGTTGGACATGGTGCAAACTGACCGACTGAATAAGAAAAAAAAAAAAGATAGAAGAAAAAAAGAGGAATGGAAGGAAAAGAGTTTTGAAAGGAGAATCAAACAGAGTGGTCATCCTTATTATACAATCAACACATATTACTCCATGATTACTCTCGGAGGTATATTGGTAGTCTGAACGCACGCGTTTTGAAATGATAATTGGTCGGGGGTGTTTTTTTTTTTTTCCTTGTATGAAGACTCTACATGCGCGTATATGTACGCTACGACGACGCTATACACTTGGAATTAAATACAAGTATGCAAAAAGAAGGAAGAAAAAAAAGGTACATTAACAATTAGTTACTTAGGGTAGCATCAATGCATATAGTTTGATTGAATACGTAATATACAAACAAAATTGGGCAAGTTCCAGAACTAGAAATATAAACGGAGGCCACGTGGAAACGCCGGATACCACAACAAGAAGGGAGGCAGCATAAAAGCTGTATACCACCAAAAAGCGCTGCTTCCCCGTCAGCTGTTCATAAGGCGGGACAGCTAGGAGAGAAGACGTAGCGCGTGGGTTAGAGTACCGCGGCGCCGGCAACAGGGAGTTGATGTTGAGTGCTGTGAGCGCCTGCAGCATGAAGTAAAACGCGGTGAGACTACAGAAGACAAAAAAGATGGATATGAAGAATGTACCGTGGCGAAGGCCGGACGGGATCATGCAAGGGGCACAGTACATGCAGAGAAGCGAAAGCAACGAGGCGCACAACGTCCGGCTACAGTACGTCCACCGCGCATGTGCTAACTCGCTACGGTGGTCGGACTCTTGTTGCCTCACGATAGAGAGAAGATCCATGTGTGAGCTTGAAAAGCGGAGGGGAAGAAGAAAAAAAAAGACACAAAAGGAGAACGAGAGAGAGAAAGAAAGAGATGGTCAAAAAGATTGCGCGTCTAACAATCACAGAACAGTGGAGAACCACTTGCAGCCATTCGAAAGAAACAAGTGCGTAATATATATTTTTCTGTTTTTTTTTTTTTTTTTGTAAATAAAAGAATTTTGAAATCTAAAATATATTCTTTTCCCTTTTTTCGCCTTTGCAGGTACCTGCAGAACTCTACATTTTCTCTGCACACCTTTCCACAGACTCACGCCAGGCGCTTGATGATGTGAAGACCGCTGTCGGTCTGCACAACGCCGCTGATCTCCCCCACCTTCAGGCTGCGCACGGCATCCTCAAAAGGCTTCATCATCTCGCCGGGGCCGAAGAAGCCCAAGTCGCCGCCCTTGGCGAAGCTCCCGCAGTCGCTGCGCGCCTTGGCCGCATCCTCGAAGCTGATCTTGCCGTCGTGGATCTCCTTGGCCCACTTCTGCAGCTCCTGCAGCGCCTGCTCGTAGGTCACGTTGGCCGTGCTCTGGCCCGTGCGGCGGGAAACGGGGTTGCGGCTACCGTTGTACTTGATGAGGAGGTGCTCCGCGCGTAATTTGCCGTCAGTCATTGCGATAGATCAAATGAAAATAGTAATAAAAAGTGTATATGTATAGAAGTGTAGTAAAGACGCAAACAAGATAAATAAACTTTGGAAAGAGAAAAAAAAAGGAAAAGGTGGCGGGTGGGAGAAAAAGGGAAAGTATAGTTGTTATACAAACCTCAAATGGATTAAAAGAGAACAAAAAAAGGTGTTTATGTACATTCGACTATAAAAATTGTAGTTTTTTTTTTGTTTTTGCTTTTTTTGCTGTTGTTGTTAATGTTTAATGATAGTCATGATGCTGTCAACACATTCACGGAGGTAATTGGAAACCCATACGCAAGTGCAGTGGCTGCCAGCTCAAAGTTCTCCGTGCAAATGATCGTGTTCGAGTGCTCGCCGTAGCGTTCGCGCAGGAACAGCGCGTAGGAGAGGATGCTCTCGTGCATTTCCCGTTCTCTACAATCGCCGTTCAGAAATCTCTCCGTCTCGGTCATGTTGGCCTCCTCATCGCTTGGAGCCACCGTGCTGTTGCGGTGCAGAAGCGGCAGCAGTCTGCTGAACGGAGCCCACACCTCCAAAGGCGCCGGCCACGCCGTCTGGGACTCTCCTGTTATGCGCTGGGTGTCCAGCACGTAGCACGCCATCGCTTGGCGTATGAGCGACAAGAGCTCACGGGCCAACAGAGAGCCGGTGGCGCCCTCCTCCTCGCTGCCGCCGCGCTCGTCCTCCTCGTCCCTCGGCGTGCCGTCATCGTCTGGTGTCGGGGCATCCTTAGTCACCTCGGCGGGGACAGGAGCACGGTCGGCCTCCGGCTCTACCACCACCGCCGCCACCTGCTCGATAAAGTCAAACACCACACGCGGGATACGTATCATATTGTCGCCGCTTGAGCTCACACGCAACGCCGTCGTTTTCTCCTTGTCTGGTTCTGACTCCGTTTCCACCAGCGTGTAGGAGAAGCCGAACACAATGTCGCACTTCTCCTTGGCCGTGAACGGGTCCTTGACCAAATCGAACAGCGAGGTGAGGTCCATCACCACACGAGCATTCTTGCTCGCAGTGAACGGCGTGATGCTCTGCTTCACGCGTCGCTTGATGGTGTCGGCCTGCTCCTGAAGATCCAAGATGCGACGGCGCAGCTGATCCACTCGGCGCGTGAGGTCCTCGTGGGCGATGCGGCCGTCTTCGATGCACATCTGCGCCGCGCGATAGTACGCGAGTGCCCTACTGTCCTGCAACACCACATCAGGTCGGAAGTTGTACAGCTGCATCGTCTCCATGTTAGTGCAGCGCGACAGCGCCACGTAGGCCTGCCCCGCCGCAAAGACGCTCTTCAGGTCAATGTCAACTTGTGACAGTGACATCCCCTGCGCCTTGTGGATCGTAATCGCGTAGGCCTGGATAAGCGGCATTTGAATGGTGGTGGAGAGGATTTCGTCGCCGCACATCTCGGTCCATTCCTGCGGCTCGACGACCACCTCGTACTCTCGTGGGGCGCCGTTGTTGCGGACGATGGTGAAATTGACCACGGGTAGCATGTGGTGGGCTGCCTTCATATCGGTGTCAGATCCGACGCCAACCGTGTCTGCAAAGGCACTTACAGTGGATTTGAACTTGTAGCCGAGCTTGTGATTGGCAAAACCGGTCACGACGCCAGTACTGCCGTTGACGAGCCCTAGTTGCAGGTCGATATTTTTCACCAGCATCACCCGACAGCCCTTACGCAGGCGCAGCTCCTCGACAAAAGGGCCCGGTGTGCGTCGATCCGCAGGTCTGTGGAAAGCCTTGTAGGTGTACTCTGGCATGGGCAGCATTAAGTAGTACCTCAGGTTGACATCGTCCACCTCCCGCAGGGTAGACCGCAGCTTCGTGTATCCGTCGAACTCTTCCTTTTCCAGCACACCTTTTTCATTGGTGAGCACAAAGGCAGAGGAGTCCGTGCTTAACTCCAGTGTGTTCTCCGTCTTCACAGGAGATTCACTTTTGCGCGGGGGTGTGCGTTCACCCACGACGCTGTAGCCGTCCTTTATACGCTGCGCCGCTTCTTGGGGCGTCACACGGCGGACAAAGTGGATTGTGTTGGACATACTCCGCGACTGCAACATTGCCAAGGCACTGAAGTCCAAATCGCCATAGCGTGCCTTGTTCAAAAGGGAGAAGAACTCTTCATTTTTCTGACGGAACGGCTTCGTAAGCATGCACAAGACCGGGTTCACGTCGTACCATGCCTGCGATTCAAAACAATAGAGCGGCAAGTTATCTTCAACCTTCTGTCTACTTTTTTCCACTGGGGGCAGCTGTAGAAAATCGCCTGACAAGATCAGCTGAATGCCCCCAAAAGGCAGATGGGATTTTCTCTGTATAACATAACGACCCATTTGATCCAACAGGTCGAAGAAGTGTGCATCCAACATGGACACTTCGTCAATAATGAGTGTTTTACACGCCATCCAGTTCTTCTTGCGTAAAAATCGTTTAATATCTTTAAACTTGGTGGTGCGGTCGATCAAGCCACACCCAGCAAAACTGTGGACCGTGCACCCGCCAATATTGAGCGCTGCCATGCCGGTTGTGGCGGTCACATAGACCGTTCCGCGCCACTCCTTCTTGAGTGCCTCGACAATGGCGCGCAGCAAGAAAGATTTTCCTGTGCCAGCACCGCCTGTGATAAAGATAGATTTTTGTTCCTTCACTGCCATGTTAAAGGTGCGTTTCTGCTCATCGGACAGTGAAGCCTCCAGGAAAGTTAGCTGTTTTTGTGCATCTATGGGTACAGAAGACTCTTCTGACGGAAGCAATTCTGATTCTTCTGTTTTGAAAAATTTAGACAAATTCACCTCATTATTCGACTTTTCACTATCATCAGCGTCCACATCCTCGACATCAGCTCTTGCTGACATTTTTGAGAAGAAGTCCAACAAGGTGTTGGCATTTCCTTCGTTTTCAGGGGGAGGTCGCTTCACTCTCTTCATATGTAAAAGGATGTATGTATGTACGGATATCTATCTATGTGTGAAAAAATACGAAAATAGGTTAGGAAAAAAAAAAGTGCTTTTGTTTCTGCACAGAGTGATTACAAAAAAAAAAAAAAAAAAAAAAAAAGAAGAGAGAGAAAGAAAAGAAGGT
>AUXN01000150.1:0-18884 GCA_000482125.1 Strigomonas galati
CAAAATCAAAACACAGCGAAGAGAAAAAAAAAAAGTTTAGACCACTTTTTTGTTTGCTCTCTTTTTTATTTTTATTTTATTTTTTCTTAAAGCTTTTCGTTCGCAATGAACGGGTGCGAGAGCAGCTCTTGCGAGGTGGGGCGCTTCTTGTGGTCTATCGTCAGGCACGCCTTCACGAACGAGAAGAAGTCCGGGTCCGACACGCCCGCGTTGGAGAGCATCTGGAACAGCACCCCGTACGGCTCGTACGGCTTCGGGGTGTCCGCAGCGCCCTCCTTCGCCTTCGCGTCGGCGGCGGCGGCAGGCTCCTCCTCCGCCGGCTTCACCGGTGGCACCGGCGTGTAGATGTAGTACGGCTCCTCCGCGTCCTCCTCGACCGGCTCGCGGCCGCCCTGCCCGGCGCTCGACCCGTGCTCGTAGATGCAGCCGAACTTGTTAATGAAGGAGTTGGTGTGGCGCCCCTCCCACAGCATCTGCCGCGGGAAGGTCTGGCCTAGCACGTAGAGGATGCGGGCGAGCATGTCGGGCACCGTCTGCGAGGGGAAGAGCACGTCGCCGGTCACGAGCTCGGCGAGGATGCCGCCGAGGGACCAGACGTCGATGCGGCCGTCGTAGTCGCAGCCGAGCACCACCTCCGGCGCGCGGTAGCTGCGACTCTGGATGTAGGAGCTGAGATGGTCGCTGAGGAAGCAGCTGCTGCCAAAGTCGATCACCTTCACAATGCAGCGGCGGTGGGAGAGGAAGAGGATGTTCTCCGGCTTGAGGTCGGCGTGGATGAGGTTGAGGCTGTGCACGTAGGCGAGCGCCTCCGTCACCTGCCGCGCGATGCGGCGCAGGCGCGGCAGCGTGAAGTAGAACTCCTCCTCCTCCTCGCGGTTGTACTTGCTGTACTCGTACAGATTGTCGGAGAGCAGCTCCGTGACTAACATGGTGTGCTCCTTGTAGTAGAAGGCATCAATGAGGCGGATGACGTGCGCCTCGTCGGGGTTCTTGTGTGCGTTGATCAGCGTCAGCAGCCGAATTTCGTCCAGCGACTGGTCAAAGAAGTCCTTGGAGTTGTTAATAATCTTCAAGCACACCTCCGTGTAGCCGATGGGCTCCTGCCCCTTGTGCTTGGAGGAGCCGCTCTTCTCCCTGCCGTCCGCCGCCGCCTCCTCCTCTTCCTCCTCGTCGTCGTCGGCGTAGATGGGCTGGTGCAGGTCGTAGCAGCGCACCGCGCGGCTGAACGTGGCCTTGCCGAGCAGCTGGATAATCTGGTAGCGGTCCGCGACGATGGTGCCCCGCACAATCGGAAACGTCTTCTCGTCCTCGAAGCCCGTCTTGATGGGGTCCATGATGACGCGCAGGTTGAACGTGCCCATCGTCGTCGGCGCGCGCTTCTCCTTCACCATCTGCTCGAACTCGCGCCGGCGCACCTCGCGGGCGCGCACGGCGTCGAACAGCACTTCCTTGTCCACCTCCACTACAAAGTCGTACGGCGACTTGGGGTTGAAGCGGCGCCGCTCCTCTTCTGTCGTGGGCACCTCCTGGTAGTTGTACGCGTGGAAGTCCGCCGCGGTGATGTGCAGCGGCCGCGCGCTGCTCCCGGTCCGGCTCCGGATGGACTTCTGGAACCGCTTGCTAAGCTCCAGCGACTGCGCCTCCGTCACGCCGCCCCCGTAGGGGAAGGAGGGCACGCGGTACACCTTGCGCGGCTTCCCCTTGGACGGGCGGCGGCGCGTCCCGGTAGAGCCGACCGCCTCCTCGTCCTCCTCCTCTTCCTCCTCGTCGTCACCGTCCTCCGTCTCCTTCGGCTGCGATGTCGTGCCGTCGGCGTGCAGCAGCAGCGCCTCCGGCTTCCAGGTCGAGGACGCCACCTCGTTGTACAGCACCGGGTCCGTCGAGGCGAAGAGGATGGTCGTCTTGACGCCGTCGTAGACTCCGTGGTCGTCCTCGTCGACGTCGCGGCTCTCGCTCGCACGGGGGTAGCGGCGGTCGCGCTCGCCGGTCGCGTTGCTGCGGTTCACCTCGTCCCCGTGGATAGAGCTCGTGTTGTCGGCGAGCTCCTTGGAGGTGTTGAGTGTGATGTGGTCGTCCGTCGCCGCCCCTACGGACTCCTCCGGGAGCGTGCCGGAGGTCGTGTTGAAGAGGTGCTGCTTCTCGCGCTCCCCACTCGCGGTCGGCTTCTGGAACTGCGGGCTCAGCGACGCCGGGATGTCCGTCAGCGCCTCCATCGTCTGCGCGTCGGCGATGTCGCCCGAGGAGAGCTTGAGGTCGGTCGGGTCGCGATGCTTTGCGTCCTGCTGAATGGCCTTCTGGCTCGAAATGTCGCCAGGGGCGCTTGTGCGGTTGTCGATGGCGCCCATCAGCGCCTCGTAGCTGCGGCGGGTCTCGATCTCGCTGGTGCGTCGCCGGGCGGCGTTCGTGGCGTCTAGCATCGACTTGGCGAGCGACTTGAGCTCTTCGATCACCGCATCTGTCTCGTTGAAGTCTTCTGACAGCTTCGTCATGGCCGCGCTGCTCTTGCTGCTGCTGTTACCGTGCTTGCTGTGTGCGTTAGTGGCGGCGGCCGACGTGCGTGGTTTGGCGTCCTTCTTCGCGGCCGCACCTGTCTTGGCTCCGGCGCGACTGCTCATCTACACTGACGTAGTACGTGAGTGGTGAAATTATGTATATATGTGTATGTGTGTATATATAAATTCTATTGTTTTTTTTTTGTTGTTGTTGTTGTTGTTTGTTTGTTTGTTTTGTATATATATTTACAAGAGTCCTATTGGAGCTCACTTGTCTACTGAGCGCTTTAAAAAAAAAAATTAAAAATTTAGAAAAATGAGGCAAAATAAATAAAGGGGAAATTTACTTTTGTTTTTTCCACCTGGTGCACTGTGGGTAAAGCAAAAACGAGATGAAAGAGAAGAGGAACGAGAAATCATTAAAAAATGTGGTTACACGAACGGTAGCACAAAGCAAAAGAGGAAGGGAGACCATGCAATCATCCATAATGGCATTTCTTCACGCTTATTCTCATTAAGCGCTACTGTTATTATTTTTTGTATTGGAATGTAAATAGTAAACAGTGGAATCGTTATCATACATCGAATGAACATATACAGATATACAGTGTAACAATTATAGTAATACATGAAAAAACAAAGAGTTAAACAAAAAGCTCTATTGAAAAGAAAAGGAAAAAAATAGTAAATGATCGCAGCATATATATGTTTTGTTATTCACATACAAAGAGTTAGTGAAAAGATGAAGGTGGAAAAAAAAAAATAGTTTACCTTGTCAGAGACCGTCAAGATTGTACTCATATATATATATATATATCATTATCCTTACACATCAAGAGCGGCCAGCGCTGCCACGCCGCGCTGCACCCAATGGTCGCCCGTCACCTGGTCGAGCGACGGCAGCTGTAGCGTGATGACGTAGTTGGTGGAGACACCGGTGGTGGACAGCACACCCGCGCGCGAGCTGACCTTGTACATGGGACACCCGTACACCTCGGTGGTCGCCTCTGCGGCCGCCTTCGCGTTGTCCGCGATGGAGACCGGCTCGAAGTGCACGATAGGCAGGGCGACCGTGAGCTCGCCCGGCTTTGACTCCACAAGCCCGCCGCGCGCCGCGTCCCAGCCGCAACCCTCGAGGTAGATGCCGTTCACATACACGCCCACGAGGTCCTCGTCGCGCTCCTTGGTTGCGGCCGCGCTCTCCTCCGGCGCGAGCACGCGGAAGCGGTACTCCATCGTGTCGATGGGCACGTGCAGCGCGCGGCTGCGGGACTGCAGGATGGCGGTCATGAAGCCCTGCGGGAAGAAGAAGCCGGAGACCCAGTAGCTCGCCGGCGGGCCGTCGCGGCACCACGTCTGTATGAAGTCGATGCGCCGCAAGAAGTCCTCGAAGTGGGAGGCGAGGGGCTTGAGGGAGAGATAGCCGGCCTGGTGCCACGAGTCCGGCACCTGACCGTAGCGCAGCCGCGTCGCCGTCTCCTCCGTCTGCCGCGTCATGACCACCTCGCCCTTGAGGGCGCGGAGCAGCTCGCGCAGGCTGCGCGCCACCTCCTTGATGAGCCCGTTGTAGAGATCCACCTCGTGCGAGAGCAGCGTCCGCAGCGGGGCGCCCGCGTCGGCGGAGCGCACCACCTCCACGTGCGGCAGCAGCGCCGGCACGCGGTCCAGCAGGCCCTGCGCCACGTGCGCCACGAGGTCCTCGCCGGCGCCGCCACCCGACTCTTCGGCGCTGCCGCCGCCGGCATTGATGCGCACGAGCGCGCCCACGAGGTCGGCCGACCGGCGCCGCAGCAGCGAAATGTTCGCGTTGGCGTGCAGACCAAAGGCGGTCGGCGGCGCCGGGTGCTCATCTGTGATGGCCGTGTCGACAAAGTCCAGCAGCTCCTCGTAGGTACAACCCTCCGGCAGCGCGGGCACGTAGCCGACGGTGCCTGGCGCCTGGCGGCCGCTCAGCCGCGCCTCGTCCGCCTCGGCAGTGAAGAACTGCTTGGTGAGCACCTCCAGGCAGCGCGTGTCCCACATGTCGGTGACGCGCCCGCCAAAGTCGATCGTGCCCAGCATGAAGAAGAGCTCCGGCCACGGGATGAGCTCGTCCGCGGCGCAGCGGGTGAGGGCCGTCGTGAGCGTCTTGAGCCCAGCGGCGAAGTCGTCCGCGCCCCACTCATAGCGCAGGTTCCACCCGAGCGGCGCGTACTGCCGGCGCTCCATTAGGACACCAGTGAAGAGGGCGAGCGAGAAGGCGAGGCGGCGCCACCGCACCGACGCGAAGACGGCCTCGATCGACATGGTCGTCGTTGCTGTCGGCTGCGCCATGTCCTCGTCCGCCACCTTGCCTTCGTGCCCGCTGCCGCCCGCGGAGGGGCGTCGGCTGCCGTCCGGCGATGGCGCAGCAGTCCCCGTGCTCGTCGTCGTCCACGCCTCTTGCACGGAGGCGATGCTGAGCGTGTCGCGGACCTTTCCGCGCAGCCCTTGCGGGGGTTCGCGCGTGAGCTTCAGGCCGGCCTGCAGCACCGCCGCAGGGAAGGCAGGCGAGGGGCTGCTGGT
This sequence comes from Strigomonas galati, assembly GCA_000482125.1. NCBI lineage: Eukaryota > Euglenozoa > Kinetoplastea > Trypanosomatida > Trypanosomatidae > Strigomonas > Strigomonas galati. The sequence goes on from AUXN01000150.1 coordinate 5,037, forward strand.
CAGCCACAGCCGAAAGTCGTCGTGCGTGTCGGCCGGCTTGATGGCTTCCACCAGCTGCTGCAGCTTGGGCATCCAAGACGCGTAGACGTGGCAGTTTTGCAGGTACACCCAGCAGCCTTCGCGCCGGCCGTCCTCGATCATCTTCTGCGCGCGCGGCCCTTGGTCCTGGCCGAGCGACAGCATATAGCGGCGCTCCGCGAAGCCGAGCTCCTCGGCGAAGGAGGTGAAGAGTACCGTCGGGTCCGTCCCTGGGGACAGAATGAAGATGATGGGTGTGAGCTTGGTGCTGTCGCGGAACGCCTCGGCGAGGACGAAGCCTGGCGCCTTGGTGTAGCGCTCGCCAAGTCGGCCTCGCACGAGCGCGACGACGGCGCTGTGCACCAGCTCCGGTCGGATGGCCTTGAAGACGAGCACCTGATGCCACGCCGAGAGCTCCCGCAAGGTCGAGGGCAGCTCCGTGAGCACCGCGTCGCCGTAGACATCCACGAGCCAGTGTCGCCACGTGGCCTCGTCGGTCAAGAACTGCTGTCGCACCGCCGCGAAGACGTCCAGCTTGCACTGGGCCCCAAAGTCCGCCCACATGACGCTGTTCATGTAGGTCGGCTGGCGCGCGGCCTCGAAGCCATCGCACACGCGGCGACCGGCCGCGCCCTGCAGAAAGAGCTCCCACTCCTCCTCCGTGATGCTGTTCTCTCGCTTCATGAGGGTGGCCGCAAGCAGCAGACTGAACAGGATCTTGTGCTGCTCGAACAGGCCGCGGCAGACGACGCGGTAGGACGTCCACATGACCTCCTCGATGAGCATCTCCACACGCGACCGCACGGCGCCCTCGTCCGTCTCCTCCGGCTCCTCGCGTGCCTTGCTGTCGCGGAGGGGTGAGTTCGCACTACTGCCACCGCCACCACCACCGCCGCTGCGTACGGAGCTCGCGACGGCCGTCGCCACCTCCTGCGTCTCGGTGAGCACCGACACCACAAGGTTCTTGAAGAACTGCAGCGAGTATTCGTACATGGAGTCCACCTTGGCCAGGTCCGCGATGACGCTGTAGATGAGCGAGCCGCGCTCCGCCAAGGGGCGGTACAGCTCGCGCGTGACGGTGATCTTCGCGCTCGTCTCCTCCACCACCGCAAGCTCCTTCGCGATCTTCTCCGAGGTCGTCTTGGACGTCTGCAGGGCCTCAATCAGGCTGACGTTGTCGAGCACATCGCCCTGGGCCTCGCTCAGCATGCGCAGTACCTTCTCCTCCAGCGCGCGGATCTCCTCGCGCTGCGCTGCGATGGACACAATGCAGCGGTCGCTGCTCGCCTGCAGCTCCGCGCGCTCGGTCCCCACAATGTCGGAGAGCAGCTGGTCCTCCAGCCCTTTCGGCGTCACCGTGAAGTTGAGCACCGTCACCTTCACCTGCAGCTCCGGCGTCAGCACCGGGTTAGACAGCTTCGTCGTGATGTAGAGGCGGAAGTTGTCGTTGTAGGCGACCTCCTTGTCGCCGAGCACGACCACGTTGCGGCCGCCGGTGCGGCGCACCTGCTTGAGCAGGATGGGGTCCAGAGCCGCCTCGAGCGTCTCGCCGACGCCCTCCAGCAGCACCGGCTGGCCGACCTGGACCGCGTTCTCGATGCTGCGCATGAAGTTGTCATCGGTCTGCTTCAGCACGAGCAGGCTCGCGCCGCCGCTGGCGCGGCCCTTGCTGCGGCGGATGAACTGGTTCGCCTGCCCTTGCGGGTCGATCATGTAGCACCAGCGGCTGCTCAGATGGAGGATGGTGGCGTTCTGCACGGAGAAGGTGTCGCGCGGGAGCGACTGCAGCGTCCAGCGCTGCACCTCCGCCTCCGGCTGCATCCCTTCGAGCGCAAAGTCGGGGTCGAAAGGCAGCCGCACCTCGGCGCACTTGTCGCGCCACGTGGCGACGAGCTCCTCGCGGTAGGAGCTCGGGAAGGCCCCGAGGTAGGCGACGCAGCCCGCGCCGAGCGCACACGTGCCGGCCACGCGCCCGTGCTGCTCCTCGAGCGTCTTGAGGTTCTGCTGCCAGCGCACCTTCTCCGACGCGAGGCCGCTCGTGAGCTGGTCCGCGCGCTCCAGCCGCGCCTTGGCCGTCTCGATCTGCCGGGTGAGGTTGTCGGCCTTGTCCTTCGCCTCCTTGGCGGCCGCCTCCAGCACGGCGATGCGGTCGAGCACTTGCTGCAGCGCCGCCTGCTTCTCCGCCAGCAGCGCGCGCGCCTCCTTCAGCTTCTGCTCGGCCTCCTCGAGCTGCGCGCGCTTCGGCGCCACCTCCTTCGCGACAAAGTAGTACTTGTACATGGCGTGCACCCACATGCACATGGAGCGGCACGGCAGCGACGTCTTCTCAATCACCTCGGGCACGAACTCGGGGTCGTTGATGAAGACGGCGAGCTTCTTGATGACCGCCGCCGAGATCTCATCGCGTGGGTAGCTCGTCAGCCGGTTCAGAAAGTCCATCTTGCCGAGGCACACCTTCGCGCTCGCCCAGCCGTCCTTCTCCTTCAGCAGGATGAGCACCGCGTTCATCGTCTTCTCCACATTGCTCGGCGGAGTGGGGAAGGTCTTGATCTCCTGGATATCCTTCGCGCTCAGCGTCTGCAGCGCGCGCTCGGCCGCCTCTAGCGCCGGCATCGCCTCGGCGAGGCCCTCCTCGCACACCTTGCGGATCGCCTCCGCCCCGTCCATGAGCTCCTGCGCCGACGCCTCCTCCTTGGCGCACTCGGCGCGCAGCACATCCGCCTCGTTCTTCTCCGCCAGCACCGTCTGCCGCTGCGTCTCGGCCTCTGTCAGCGCGGCGTTCAGCACCGGCTGCATCTGGCTGATCTCCTCCTTGAGCTCCGCGATGGTGCGGTTGGCGTCGTCGAGCTTCTGCAGCCCGTCCTTGTAGCGGCGGATGTTGTCGTGCATGAACTGCAGCCGGTCCCGCTGCATCGTGTCGAAGAGCTGCAGCGCCGCGAGGTAGCTCGTCGGGGTCGTGTGGTTGCGGCGGTGCTGCCGCGCGTAGAGGGTAGCCGACGCCGTCTGCACCGACTGGTGGATGTAGGTCAGCAGCTGGCTCAGCGGCGTCGAGAGGTCCTCTGTTGCTTGCAGGTGGCCAGTGTCGTTCTCACGCGCGGCGACCAAGATGTGCTGCGCGACCGTGAGCAGCGCCTCGGCCGGCCACGGAGAGAACCAGTCAATCGTCGTGCAGTTGACGAGCGCGGGGAACGTGCGCAGACGCTCGCGGAAGCTGCCGCTCATCGGCGACATGCACAAGACCATGTGCAGCTGCTCCCGGCAGCGGCCGACAAAGAACTGATAGACGCTCGTGCGGGTGTCGGGCTTGCCGGCCTCCACGCAGCCGTCGCGGCAGAAGCGCATGATGACCTCCATCTCCTCCAGCCCCATCATGCCAGGCACCTCGCCAATGTTGAGCACGTTGTTGACGTCCTCCAGCATTTCAGTGCACACAATCTGCGGGTCTGAGATGACAAAAACGACCTCCTTTCCGCGCGCGCCGCTGTCGAGGAGGGCCTTGCGCATCTCGTCGCGGAAGCTGTCAATGTTGTACCCGCGCATAATCTGCACCGTCTGCATGTCCATGTTCATCATGGAGGCGGCCAGGCGGCAGAGCGAGGTGCGGCCGCTGCCGCCGACGCCGACGAGCAGCGCGTGGCCGCGGGGCTGGTTGATCACGCGGCAGATGCGCGACAGGTGCTGAATGGCCTCCGCAAAGAAGACAAGGTTCATGGGAACGGTGCTCTGTAGATTGTAGTCTGCCAGGTACTGTTGTACGACCTCTTCCGTCTTGGCGTTCTGCTCGATCCGCTGATAGGTGCGGTCGCGCGGGTTGCCCCAGTTCCCGTAGAGGGTGCCCTTCAGAGACGCCTCCTCCACTGCGATGTTGCCACCACCGCCGCTGGTGGCATCCCCTTCTGCAGCAGCAGCTGCGTTCGCCTTGGCCGCTGTCACAAAGTACTTTTCGATCGTCTCACGGCAGCAGCGCCACCACCAGCCGCGGTCCTGGTCGTCGATGAGGCGGTCGTGGAACACCCGCGATGCCTCGTGGCTCCACAGGTAGACGAGCTGTTCCGCCGTGCTGCAGTGCGTCGGCGACACCTGCAGCACGCCCTGGATCACCTTGCTGACATCGCGCAGGTTGAAGGTGCAGTGCGTCTTCTCCGGAGTGGGCAGACACTCCACGCTGATGCGGCTGTAGGCCTCGAGTGTACTGTCGACGGCGGTGCCCGCCAACTGGAGCACCTCGTCCGCAAACGACCGCGTGTCGAAGAAGTTGCGCAGGATGGTCTCGTAGATGGTCCGCATAGAGTCCGTTGAGAGCTGCGGCACGCAGAAGCACAAGAGCTGCGACGTGAAGCGCGGCGTCATCTGGTTCTTGCCGCCACCCGGCTCGCCGCAGCACGCGACGAGCATCGTGTTGACCACCTCCTTGAAGAAGAGCTTCTTGCGGTCGTAGAAGCCGCCCTGCGTGATCATTTGTCGCAGCAGCTCGATGGGCGGCGCGGCCCCGTACACCTCCAGCTGCGGCACGTTGCAATCATCAATGACTGCAATCATCAGCTTCTTGGTCGGCGGCGGGCCGATCTCCTTGTCACCGCGGCGCTTGGTCAGCTTGCTCTCGATCGTCTCCTGCAGACCGCGGGAGGAGGTCTGCGCGCTGAGCGTGAATGAGAAGGCCACGTAGTCGCTCTCCGCGTTCTCCGTACGGAGCGTCGAGAGGAGGTAGTTGTTGACGGTGGACGACTTGGCGGTACCGGTCAAACCGTTCAGCAGCACGTGGCGCTGCACCAGTGTAGAGCAGCGCAGTAGAAAGTTGAGCACGACCGTGTGGGCCGTCGGGACGACAATGTCGAAGAAGGGCTGGCTCGCGTTGTACTGGAACGGAGGCACGAGATCGGTCCACTTCTGCCAGTCGCCCAGCGCCGCGTCGACACCATAGTCAAACACAGTCAGGTGACGCCCCTCCGCGTCCTCGGGGAAGTACAACTTGTTCTCGCGCACGAGGCGCAGAAGCTCGCCGGCGAAGCCGTCGCGGTGGCCGTCGGCGAGGTTGCCGCCGAGGCCCCACGTGCAGCTCTGGATGAAGAGCGCATCGAAGAGCTGGTCGCCGAGCAGCAGCGCCGTCGTTCGCACGGGCAGCGAGCTGCGGCGGCGGGACGAGCGGCGCTGGCTCGCCGTCTGGCTTCGCTCCGCCTCCATCGTCGCCTTGATGTCCTGCAGAGACGCCTTGAGCATGTAAAAGACACTCCGCGCGAGCTGAGCGTCCACGGTCGGGATGTACTCCTTCGCGTTCGTGCGCACGTGATGCAGCAGTGGCGGCACCAGCTTGTCGCACAGCTCCATGAAGCGCTTGTGCTTCCAGTGGTTCTCCCCAAGCTCCTTCTCCGCGCGCTGCGAGAGGGTGAGCACGACCGGGCGCCAGCCGTCGTCGAGGGCCTCGCGGTCCATGTACACCATACCGCAACGCGACACGGTGGCCGGCGAGGCGACGCGCAGGTCCTGCACCTCGAACAGAATCGAGATGGGCTCCGGAATGCGAATACGCTCGCCGTTGACGAGGCACAGCATCTTGTTGTCATCGAGGACCGTGTTGAGATTTTCAATCCAGATGGCGTCGACAGGGCCGTCGAAGACGACCCAGTGGCGACCGACGTGTCCTTCCTCGGAGGCCGTCTTGACAAGGTCGCGCACGATGGAGGAGAAGACACCGTCCTGCCACTCCCGCGTGAGCGGGTTGACATCGCCGTACAGCTCCGTCATGGTGATGGACTTGGGGTTGCACTCAATCGAGTTGGTCTTGGTGAAGAAGGAGAGCGAGCGGGCGTCAAAGGCGTAATTGTCCTTCGTCGCGTAGAGGTTCGTGAGCGCCGCCGCGAGGGTGTCGCGCAGCGTCGTCTTGCCGGTCATGGTGTAGCCGACCAGCATGAGCCCGTGGCGTGTGATGAGCGTGTCGAAGAGCTGCACCGACTTGAACTTCATGCCCTGCGTTGCCTGCCGCCCTGCCTGCGTCAGCACCGTCGTCGTCTCGGCCTGGAGGACCTCGCTGATGGTCTGCGGCCTGGCCACGTCGGTGGCGGTGGTGGTGCCGCTCGCGTTGTTGCTCGTGATGCTGCTGCCCGCCGCCTCCTCCTCCGCCACATCCGGGAAGAAGTCCCGCACGAGCGCGAGGAAGAGATGTGTGTCGTCCGTGAGAAACTTGGGCAGGTTCGCGTCGCAGATAGAGCGGACAAGCAGCAGCTCTTCGTCCTTGTCGGGGTCCGCGCGCTTGAGGCGGCCGGCGACGACAAGAATGGCCTTGACAGCACGCATACCAAAATCGTAGTGGTCCTGCTTGGACAGCTGCTGGGACGCGAGCGAGTAGAGACGAATCATCTTGTCGGCCAGCATCCCCGCCTTGGTGTAGCCCTCCGAGTAGAACATAATCTCCGCAATGAGGGCGTAGTTGGGGATCATCATGCAGATGGGGCGGAAGAGCGCCTTCAAGTTGTCGGGCAGCTCCGTACGACCCGCGTAGCCAGGGTTCATCGTGATGAAGACACCAAAGTTGGGGTGCAGCTTGATGCGGTGGCCCTCGAAGCTCATGCTCGTCTGCTTCTGCGCGATGGCCGTCGTGATGTCGAGCATCTGCTGCGCGACGACGGAGAGCACCTCGAGCTCGATACGGTTGAACTCATCGAAGCAGGCCCACGCGCCGCCCTGGGCGAGACCGGCGAACATCTGGCTCATCATCTTGTAGTTGAGCCCGTCGGAGCAGTTGAAGACGACGACCTGGCGCGCGAGGGCCTTGCCGAGATCCTTCACGGACTCCGTCTTGCCCGTACCGGCCGGCCCCTGCGGCGCGGCGCCCTTCTGCATGTGGAGGGCCGCTGTGCAGGTCAGGAAGGCGCGCTCCGTCAGCGGCGTGATGACGAGGCGTGCCTGGTTGCCGAGGTACTCGTAGCCGTAGCTGAGGCTCGCCGCGCCGTGCCGGATGACGCAGTCCTTCGCCGGGGCGCGCGGCGCCGGCTCCGTCCAGTAGTACCGCAGCTGCTGCAGCCACGCGAAGTCGAGCACGGAGGCGCACTGCGCGGCCGCGAGCTTGGCGTTGATGTCGCGACAGTGCACGTCGGCCACGATGAGGTTGGACACCACCTGCCGCTCCAGCGTTGTCAGCTCGCGCTTCACGAGGGCGACCGTCTGCAAGAGCTGCGTCTGGAACCACGTCGTGTAGGTGTCCCACGCCTTGGTGTCGCTGGCCGCGGACACGATCACCTGCTCCACCTCCTGCGTCCACACAAGCTGGTCCGCTGTCGCGACGCACTGCGCGGCGTGCGCGAAGTACCACGAGACGCGGGCCTCGTGCGAGTACGCCTTGAGGCAGGCGTCGAGGGCGTTATAGAGCGTCTCCCGCATCGCGCGCTCCACGTCGTTCAGCCAGTTCTCCACGTTGCCGATGATCTTGACCGGGCTGGAGAAGACGACCTGCTCGCCCTCGGAGCTCTTCATCGCCGTGATGGTCTTGGTGTCGGCGAAGATGAGCTCCTTTATGTTGTCGAAGCACTTTTGCAGATGCGGCTGCACGGCCTGCGGGTTGCGCGAGTCGGACAGAATGGACAGCAGCTCGTCGTTGGAGAGAAAGTAGAAGCGCGGGAAGGCAACCCGCTTCGTCTCGAGATACTCGTCCAGCTTCTTCTGCACCGAGTCGAGCTGGTAGGTGCACTTCTCCAGCTTCTTGAGCATGTCCTCGGCGAGGCAGACCGGCGCGACGAGCGGCTCCGCGTAGCACTTCTTCATGAGGTTCGTAAAGAAGCGGTCCGCCGAAGAGAAGAGCAGCGACTCGTCCGGCAGCTGGCGCTTGATGTCGTCGCTGGAGAAGATGAACTCGAGGTACATCCACGACTTTTGCACGGACACCCACTCCAAAATAACGGCACGAATCGTCGACAGCTTCTCGTCCCAGCACTCCACCTCCGTCTTCATCTCTGTCACGTGCTTGGAGGCGAGGCAGGTCTGCACGACCACCTGCTGCTCCTCGAGCTCCTCGAGCAGCTCGTCCGCGCCGTCCATCACAAAGGCGTTCGCGCGGCCGGCGTAGGGCACGACGAGCAGCATCCGCTCCTTCCAGAAGCGGTCGATCTTGCCAATGTTCTGCTCCACCTCGAAGACGCCGACGGCGTTGGAGACGACTTCCGTGATCACCTCCTCGTTGCCGGAGAGCAGGCCCGACACCTCGAGCGCGCCGAGCGTGCGCAGCTGCGCGGGGACGGCCGTCACGCCCGTCTGCTCAAAGATGAGATCCCAGTCCTTCTCCTTCAGCGCCGGGTTGCACAGCTCCACGTAAAGCGGCGCCTTCGCCTTCTGGTCCGAGAGGAAGTCAACGAGCGTCTCGGCGGCGTCGCCGGGAATCACCTTGGACACCTTGAAGGCGCGCTGGAAGAGCGCCACGATGGTGTCGCGCAGGGTCTGCCCATCCACCTTCTCCACCGGCGCGTTGCGGAGCTGCTCCTTTAGCCGCTCCGCCTCGTCGTGCGTCTTCCACAGCTCCTCGTACTTGCGCACCTCGTCCTCCGTGACGCCGAACTCGAGCCACTTGGGCGGTGCCATCTCGAGGCTCTCCGCGCAGTGGTCGAGCCGCTTCGAGTCGGCGCGCAGGCCGCTCATGTTGTCCTGCACGCGCTCCAATTTCTTCAGTGCCGGGCTGCCCTCGTCCGCCGTCAACGAGCCGAAGTTGTCCCGCAGCCGCTGCGACACCTGCTCGAGCGACGCCAGAATGCCCTGGCGCTCCGCGGCGAGCTTGCCCGACATGGTGTCGCGGTTGGCCGTGTGGAACTGCTTAGCGGAGGTCAGCATCTGCAAGAACGGGTCACGCAGGACGGCGTTGACGTCCACCGTGGCCAGCGGCGGCGCGTCGGGGTCCATGCGGTCATGAATTTCGCTCTGGAGAGTCTGCAGCGCCTGCAGGTCGCCCACCTGGGCGGAGAAGGTTTCGTAGGCTTCCTCCCCATTGAGCACCTCCTCCAGCCACGCGACGTAGGGCGTGAGCTCCAGCGGCGGGGTCTGCAGCGTCGCCTTCCACGAATCGACCAACTCGTGAAAGGTGGCGTTTTGCGAGTCGATCACGGTGCGGAGGACGTCCTGGATGGTGCTAACGACGCTATTTAATCTACCTGTCAGCGACTCGACGATGGCCTGGCAGCTCACGTAAATAATGCCATACGTGTGGCCCTCTAATTTTTTTACGGTGTCTAAAAATTGCGCCGCGCGCGTAAAATAGCTGCGCAGCTCGCTTTCGGGAATAGCGCCCACAAGCGACTCACTGGTCTCTAACGTAAATTTCCACGAAGCATGCTCACTATCAAATTCGTTCAGAAAGCTAGAAGCGGTCATAAATGCCTCGTAGCGCGGCAATTTAGACCGTGCATCTTCAAAGCAGTCTTCCACCTTGTCTAAAATGGTGTGTTGATAGTCCATCAACAGAGGATCACCGAAAAACACACTACTTGGGTGATCCGTTTCAACCGGAATAATACACTTTTTCTTGACCTCTTGCGAATTGGCGCAACTAGGAATACTAGCGATGTCGTTAATAGAGTCGTTCAGTGTGCCCTCCACCTTGGCAAGAAGTTGTGATTTATTAGGTGCAAGTGTCAGTACATCGCGATCTATCACGCAATTTATGCGGAAAAACCAAACGGATGAGACATCAACAATCTTATAGTTAACCACTTTCCCTAATTCGAAAAAGGATGCGCAAGCTTGACGAAAAAGTGCTTCTACTTGTAGCACATGCGCGGCGCGCACTAATTGCGAAATATTTTCTTGTGCAACCAGTAATTTTTTATATTCCTGTTTTATTTTCAGTTGTTTTTCGTTTGCGAGTTCCTTATTAACAGCGCCAACAACTGATCCCTGCTTTTGCTCTAGCGGTGGAAGTCCTGTAATTAATTCGTCCACATTACCAGAACACTGCAGTACGTCCGTTAGAATGTACACAAGCGCGTTGGCCAGGTATTTCTTTAACTCGCTAGAATACGCGTACTGAGTGGAAGTAAACTCATCTAAACTAATTCCTTTAGGACACTTCGTTTCCGAATAAAGCGCAAGATTATACACCATTTCGTGGTCGCGACGGCTGTTGGTCTTTTTGCGCCACTCCAAATCAAATGCCTTTTTATTGAGCGAAATTACGGTAGAGCTAAAGAGAGGGCTTGCAATAAGCAGCTGCTTCGACAATAAAGTTCTATTCTTGTTAAATTTCACTTCCTCGCATCGCTGCTTCCACAACGTCAATATTTTTGCGCGCAGGTAATGTTTGAAAAATGTTAGTTTGCGTACAACGGAAAAACACTCGGCTTCGCGCCGCCACGCACTAACAGTACCAACTGTCTCAAATGTAGACAGCACGCGATTCACTTTAATTACATAATCCCGAGTAACAATATAATAATTCGACGGCCGATTATCCTTTGCAACGGCGCGAATGTGGTAGGGCTGAAAATCGAGGCCCTCATCTATTTTGGCAAAAAACACATGATTGATGGGAGGTAGCGCCTTTCCATGCGCACGCAAGCTATCCACCAGCTCAAAAAAATTGGTCGCATCATCCACGCTACTCAGTGGTGCGTTGAGCAAATCGTTGGAAGTCATTGTCGTCCAACAAGAAACAAGTACAAACAAGAAGAAGAAAAAAGAGATAAAGGTGCTTTTTTCACCAAGTGCTATTTACAAAAACTATATATAATTATTTTTTTAAATGAGTATTAACAGTAATTTTTTTTCTTCTTCTTTTGTTTTTCTTTCTGCTGATACGATGAATAAAATCGTGTAGAAAATAATTCTTCGGTAGTATAGGATATAAAAAAGAGAAAGAGAAGAAAAAAAAAACAAAGAAAAAAAAAGAAAATAGTACAAAAGTAACTAAAAGCTAAAATTCCACTAAAGAAAAAGAACAGCAAAATAAAAAAGAAAATAGGATAAGAGAATAAGAGGGAAAGCGAAGAAATGTAGGCAACAACAGCGTTAGCGGTGAAATATTTTTCTTTATATTTATATACCAACAAACATAGGTATTTTGTCACAGAAAAAAAAAGAATAAAGAGCTTAAGCAAATCATTTTCTATTAAACTAATTGGGGAAGAACAAAAAAAAAAACACAACCAAAGAATTTAGCATCCATAAAATGTGCCCAATAAACAATAAAATGCATATTATATCAGAATATTTTTTTTTCTTTAGAGCCAAATGTACAATGGCACATAGTTAAGTTAGTTTAACCGCAATTATTCGAAACAAAAGCACAAAAGTCCGTATTTGCGTTTATATTCATGTGCATATAAGCCTTTAACTTCTTGAATCAACCTCATGAAGTTTATAAATAAGTGCATTTTAGAAAAAATATATACATAATTATAATTATAATTACAAGTGTATTTAAATGCAATCAGTCATTTTTCAGTAGCGGCCACTGAAAATAAAAATAGAAAGAATTTAAAAAAAAGTGATATATTATCTTCACGCATTCGTGAATGCATTTGTTTGCGCATCTGGAATTAATACATTAAGTTCGATAAATAAATACGCGGATAAAGACGGGTGTACAGAAAAACAGACTACGCAAAAAAAAAAAAAAAAAAGAAAGAAAGAAAGTATAAAAATACTTTATTTGCTACGAATCATAATTTTAAATGAAAAATGAAAAAAATAAAAAAAAAGCAAACAATTAGCTTACTCAAGAGAAAAAAGGGGTTTGAGAAAATGCTCGTATTAGATGAGCGCCTAAATAATTTACAGAGAACTCTCCGCAAGCTCTGTTATTACTTTCTCATTGTTACTAGTATTATATATTATTCACGAATGAAAAACCATTCAGTACATTACGAGTTCCACTAAAGAATACAGTATACATAATAATATCACAAAATTCTTTTGTTCTCTTATAGACGGAATCTACTCTCTATAAAAAAAAAAAAAAGTTCAGTATCCAATAACTGCTATTTAAACAAAAATAAAAAATTAAAAAGCATTATCTGTTTCACAACAAGACAGCACAACTAAAATCTCTAAATACCAAGCGCTGGCTTTTCCTTGGAAAACAACGGGCGTGACAACAGTGACGCACGGGTCAAACGGCACCCAACCGCATCAAAAACCTCCACACCATTACCGGGATTCCCACCGCCCCTCGCGCCATCGTAAAAACAACTGGCAAACACGAACAAAAGGCAAAAGCCACCCTTTTCCTGCCACCACATACCACCTCCGCCAATGCGGACACGCGGCCCTCTCGAGACCCACAGATTCCAACCCTTGCTAACGCCGCGAACACCCGCCTTTGCAACATGAAGCAATTCACATTTTTGACCCTGCCACTCCTTAAACCCTGAAACGACCCCCTTCATCTCCGCGCTACACGAAGCAGTAAGCGCACAACCATCCACGACTCACCACCACACACCGAGTCCTCGGCGGCGCAAGATGGGCACAGATCAGGCGCGGGGAAGAAGGAAGACAACAGACAAGGGCAACACAAGGATCGAAAATTCGTCAAGAGAATATGGCCCCAAGCACTGCGCGATCGTTGAGCGCCACCAGTTGTTTTTCTTGCTTTTACCCTTATTCGCTGTCATTTGCTTTTTTACTATCATGAAAATATTCCTGACGTATTATTTCTTGTTGCAATAAATAAGAATTCTGTGCAAAATTGATTATTCCCTCATATTCTTATATTTATTTCTATATATGTAATGCATATTGTTTATAAACCAATAAAACGTCACCCCTTTTACACATTTTTTGTTTTAATACATATTATTTCTTTCTCTATCTTTCTTCTCACTTCTTATTTCTTTTCTTTTTAAAATTAAAAAGTTTATAGATAAAATAAATAAGTCAAAACAATGTTTGCGACATTAAGCCCGGAGCTTTACCACCTACGTTTCAATTTGCTTGAACAAGCAAAAAAGCATGTGCCAGCCGTGGGTTTCACAAATGACGCCCTTCTAAAAGCTCTGAACGAAGTGGAACACAAAAACCCCGTAACGCCGTCAACTTTATCCGTTATGTTTGAGCGCGGTTTTCCTGCTGCACTCGTGGAGTACGTTGCCAAGGACACTACGACTATTGCGCAAAAGTATTTGGACGAAGTGTATAGCTCCGAAAATATTATTAATACGATAGTACGAAATGAAGAAGATTTTATTAATAATCGTTTCTTTCCGCCGGCCGCAAAAGATGTGGCCGCTGCAGCAATTATCAAAAAATTGGAAGCACTGATGCCGTATTGCGAAAAATGGCCCAGCGCAGTAGCAATTGAATATCAGCCCCAAAATGTTCCTTACACGTTAATTACGCTTACCGAATTTGTAGACTCTTCCAATTTTTACATTGAGAGAGTGGAAAATTTAAACAAGTTGCTTGTGCCAGCAAAACAAATCATTCAGTCAAAGGTAATGTCGTCATATATCCCCATTGGTGAGGAAACGTCCCCCTCAGACGGTGCAGCTCTCTCTAGCACTGCTAAATTTCTTCGTACATTTATTGCTGGTGTACCGCTTTCTAGTGGCCCACACATGGGCTCTTCCAACTTCAGTATGGAATGGTATACGAAACGCGCACAGCTAGGTTTTATTTATTGCACATGTATTACCTCACTTTTGGGAGACAAATCTGTGGGCAAAGTGGAAACGAAATCACTCGCAACAAAGATGACACGTTATTTATTTTAAAGTGGCATTAAATTATCGAATGGCAATGGTACTTACTGACACGCATAATAATAATAATAATAATAATAATAAATTGATGATAATACAAAAAAAAATGAGCCTTTATTCAATTTGTCCTTTTTATCGTGTATTATTTTATTAATAT
>AUXN01000151.1:0-18861 GCA_000482125.1 Strigomonas galati
GTTGTGTGTGTATGCGTGTACATGTTGTTTGAATTTCTAGGTACAACATAGACGCATCAAAATGCACGCTGCCTTGCATACAACGATAAAAACAATTAAGGTAATAGTAATTAAAAAAAAAAAAAGGAAACAACACAATCATTGAACCACCATTTGCAAAAAAAAATACCTTATTTTCGATTTTAATTGCGGAAAGGAGACCACGGCTCATCCTTGAAGTACTTGATATGCTCCGGAAAGAACACACCATACACCCACGTCCCTACCGTCGACACCACGCAGAAGAAGCACAGGAACTTGAGCCACTTCCATTCAGGATCGCTGCGGCCAGCCGTCAATATCTCCGCCACCTCGTCCGGGTGGCCAGCGCTGCTGCGCGTCATGTAGTAGTTGGACTGGGTAGACCCTTTGAGACCGGCGATGGGGAAGGAGGGCACGTGGTGACGCGGGGGCGCATAGGCGCCATAGGCGTCCGCGGTCACGTCGGACAGACTGCCGTCGCCGGACACGCGCTCGTCCACTACGGGTAGCGAGGAAGCCTTCTCGGATCCTTCCGCCGTGGCAGGGGTCTTGGGCGGGACCGTGCTGGCGAGGCGAAAGAGGGCAAGGTGTGGCACGGCCGCTGGTCTGACAACAGCGGCGCGACGGTAGAAGGCCAGACGAAACATGGTATGTGATTGATAGAAAAATACGAGAGAAAGGAAAAAAAAAAGATGCACGCCTACAAAATAAGTAAAAAGCGCTCTGAAGGCTATTTCTATTGGCGTTTGTTTCTATGCACACGTTTGAAAACAAAACAAAAAAGAAAAGTGAGACAAAGAGGTAGAGGGCGAAAGAGAAATGAACAGCATTGCAAAATCCCAGCAGTTCCATTTCCATAATTCACAATTCTTCGTGTCCAAATACAACCTGAGGTGTAGTCATCAAAGTGTTGTGAGTGTACGTATTAGTGCTTGGATAATGTACCATCAACGGAGGAAAAAAAAATGAATAAGGGTAGAAAGAACAAAAAAAAAAAAGAAACAACATAAAGTCAACCGCCAGTAGCTCCTCAATTTCATAACAACACCTCTACGCACACTTTATATATATAAATATAACAACAAAAACAATAATTTATTAGAAGGAAAAAAAGGAAATAAAGGATAATTGAAAAACGTAAAAGGCGAAGTGACCTTCCGCGCACGTACCCTTTCACAGGGTATACAATGAAGTCAACAGCATATTCAAAAAAATGTATCACCTTTGAGTGGCAGCTGTTTGATTGTAGAATCAAAAGAAAAAACGGCTATTGAAAAGTGAAGAAAAGAAAGGAAAAAAAAAAACAAGAGGAAGATCGGAAAACATATATATAATAAACAAAAACGATGTGGAAAGACTGCACGCACACGCACACGCAAGCCGTGTTTACATGGTCGAACAGCACTTTGCGCCGTCTTTCTTATCTTGCTTCTTCTTGGCATCTCCTCCACTCTTCGTATCCTTCTTGTTTTTCATGTTCGCCTGGTTGTCCTTCTTCGCCTTGGGGTCCTTCTTGTTCTGCGCCGCGGGGGCCGGTGGCACCTCGTCTCCGTCATTGGCCGCACCATTATCAGGCGTTCCTACCGTGACTAAAGTCGCATCGCGGGTGACGGACAGTGTCGCGCCCAACCCGCTTTCTGTGTCGCCAAGTCGGTCCCTCGTTCCGGCGTTCGGAAGAGGTCTGGGCATATCCTCCGCGGGCTTTTCCGGCTTTTCGGTCTTCTCTGGTTTCTCGTCGGCTTTGTTGTCCTTTGCGGCCGGCTTGTTATTCGCCGTGTTCGCAGTAGTAGCATTAGTAGTGTTGTTGTTGGTGTTCGCGTTATTGGTGGTTGCATTCGCTGGTGGGCTGCGGTTCGTTGTAGATTCCTCTTCCTTTGCCGCGGCCGGCTTCGAAAGGTTGGTCTCCTCCGGAGACTGCTCTTCCTGCGGGCTGGACGCGCCCTCAGGTCGGCGGTAGCCACCAAAGTCCATCGTGTAGGACTCCACGCCCGCCGGCAGCACCGCCACCGGCGTCGGCTCATACACAATCTTCTGCGCCGTGTCAAGGCCTAGCTGCATGCAGTCGTTGAGGCCACAGGTGAGCACCTGCCCGTCCTCGCAGGCGAACATGCTGCCCGCCGGCCCCGCCGCGATACCAACACACTTGCTGGGCAGCGGGATGGGCGTAAACTGCAGTACCTCCTTCTGGTGTGAGCCCAGGCCGAGCTGGCCGCTTTCGTTGCTGCCCGCACCGTAGACAATACCGTTACTCGTGAGCGCGAGGGAGTGGCAGTCGCCGGCGCTCACCTGCACGAAGTAGTGGTGGGTGAGGCGGTCCTGGAAGTAGGGCTTCCGCCGCGCGTCCTGCCGCTCGCCGTTGCCTAGCTGTCCCTTCTTATTGCGGCCGAGAGAGTAAAGGTGGCCGTTCTGGTCAATGATGAGCAAGAAGCTCGTTCCGCTCGCAATGCGGGAGACAGGCGTGCGGCACAGCGTCATGACACGCCGCGGGGTGCTGACGGCCCGCTTGGAGGCAGTTGTCTTGTACACGATCGAGTCCGTGCCGACCATGTAGTAGTCCTCGCCAAAGCCCAGGTCGATAAAGCGGACGTGGCGAGAGGGGATGATGGAGCGCGTCGGGTTCGACAGCGCCGAGAGCGGCCGCACCGTGAAGGCGCGCGTCACGCTCGCCAGACGCTGACCGTGGCCAACCAGCATGAGCGTCTTGCCCGCCACACCGGTCATGACCTCCTCGCGCCCAAGCGGCGTCGGGCCGTTGATGGAGGCGCTAGAGACCTTGAGGCCGCCAGAGGCCCACACCTCGTCGTGGTCGGTCAAAATGGCGAAGAAACCGTCGCCGGCGACGCAGCCGCGGCCGCATAGGTGCTGCGGCACCTTGACGCCCTGTCCAGCGCCGAAGGTGATGAGCTGCTTGTTGGGCCTGTCAATGAAGCAGCTCGTGTTCCAGCTCATGGACATGGCGGGGACGTTGTAGCGGAGGGAGTAAATGGGGACACTAAACATCATGATTTGCTGAAGCACGCGAATGGAGATGGTGGCTACGCGATACGAGGGAAGGTTCGGCAGCTTGAGTGTCTTGTTCGTCTCTACGTTTGCCTCCAGCTCCTTCAGCTCCCTCTCCCGCTTCTTACGCTGTTCGTCTATCTTGCGACGGTCATCGCCACAGACGACCTTGCCGTCCACCGCGTCACGGCGCTCGGAGCCGATCGTTTGCAGCTTGTACTCCTCGCGCTCTAGCGATATCGTGTGGGCGTCCAGCTGCTGCTGGCGGGTGTGCAAAGCAGCCAGCATGCCTTTAAACAGGCTGTCCCCACCGCCGTTCTTGCGCCTCACTTCGATCCAGAATTCGGCATCGGTAATCATTTTTTTTTTTTCTTTCTTGCAGGGAAACCCAGAATTCAAAAAGAAGATTGGAATACAAACAAAAGGAAGTCAGAATGAAAGGAAGAAAAAAACGCTAGGATGAAAAACTAAATGACCGTTCGATTTATTTGTTTTGTGGAGAAACTATACTGATATCTCTGAATTAATTAGGCTTGAAACTAAACTACTGACTAATTAACGAAAATAAACGAACTATCTAACAAGAAAAAAGGAAAAAAGTGTATATATATATATTCGCTTCTAGAAATAAAAGTATATTACTATAACTATGTAAACGCAATGAATACAAAATCAAAAGAAGGAGAAAAAAAAAAGAATTGGCTGCAAAGCGTAGAGGAGAAACCCCATTTATTATTTCGTGTGCAACAGCAAGGTCAAAAGTCAATGCAGCAAAGATCGTCGGTAGCTTCTTGTATTGCTATTAATACATATATTTTACTTAAAAAATGAATTGGCAGATGTGGGTATGAACAGGTATAGATACAGAATGTACATGAATGTTGCTACATGTTAGGAAGATTAAGAAAGAAAGAAAAATGATGAGGATAATACAAACAGAAAAAAAAAAAGTGGCAGTACAGATATACAAGCATAAAATAAAATCAAGAGGTGCATCCACACCTATGGCTCAGTCAACGCCAAATGTTTGTCGAACGGACGTATTCATTGTACTGCAAAAAGTTGTTTTGGATAAAGGCGGCATGGAATCTACGACAGGTTTGCTTACAGCAGCATCACCTGTGTCATTGACTGTATCATCCTTGACCTTTTCCCTGTTGTGCCGGTATCGCTCCTCTACCTCTGCAGCACGCTGGTAGACCGCCTGCGCCGTCGCCACTGCGCACTGACCACGGCGGATGGCATCCGCTGCCGCCCCCGTCGTAGCAAGAGGGGAGGAGGAGGAGGCAGAGGAGGCGGATGGCTGTGCAGGCTCGCGCCGAAACATAAACACGCGTTCACGACTTTTGTTGGAGCGTGTAGAGGCACTTTCCGCTCGTTGCGTTGCTGTTGCTTTTGGGATGGGCGACGCTTCTCCCCTCTCCATCTGCATTGTTGTTGGGGGTTTCTGGCCATCATTCAATGGGTCGTTGCGCAACTTTGTCTGGATGACTGGCACCACCAAGCGAGGTGGTGTCACTACTGCAGCAGCACTAGCACCAGCAGCGGGGCTGAATCGCGCAGGGCTGCGCGGTCGTCCTTGTCCTTGCGCAATAAAAGGATTCGCTTCTTGCCTAGCACTGCCCACTAAAGGCGCGCTTGCCTTGATGTCAAAGTACGCCTGCTTCGAGATGGTTCGTCGGCGAGGGGTCGTCGCGTACTGTAGCAGTTTCTTTCGCCGCATCGCATCCATCTGCATGGCTAGCAGGTGCATGTAAATCCGCACACGCGTTTGGTACCGCCGCCACGCCAACTGAATCACACGCGCCGCGATCTCTCGCGCCTCCGTGGTGCGCCGGTCGATGCCCTTGGCGCGGAGGTACGTGAGGCGGTTGCGCCACCAGCGCTGCACCATGTAGGCAGGGCCGCTGAGCTTCTCATCCCGCAGCCATGCCACCTCGCGGCGGGCATTGTGGGCGCGGTACGCCGTTTGGATCACAAGCGCGGCGTAGTGCTCCTCCTGCGACTGGGCGTAGCGCGCAACGTCCAGTGAGGCGGAGGGCTGACGCTGCTGTGTGTGCACACGTCGGGAGAGCACTCCACGCCACCACGACTGCACGGCGACGACGCAATGCTGAATCGCCCGTTCGTTCATGCCGGTGGGCGTCAGGCCGTGCCGTACCAAGTAGCGTCGGCAGACTGTCTTCTCTAGCCACTTTTGTGCACACGCTTGCGCGGCGTTGGACGCGTAAACGTTCTGCCGCTCTTGTGCCTCGTTGTACTCCTTTTGAAGGAGGAGGCGCTCAAACTGTCGGCGTTTTTGCTCCTCCTGCTGGTGCTGAAGCATCGCGGCGCGGCGTACCTGCCCTTTGTCCGCCCACCAGTGGCGCCACTGCCGCTGCAAACGGACAGCCGCGTCCGCGCGTCTGGCTTCCTCGCGCTCAAGTTGTTCCTCCTGTTTGTCCCTCTCGCGCCGCGCACGCTCCTGTTGTAAGCGGTACTGTGCTTCTTCCAGTTGCGCGCGCTTCGCTGAGGAGGCTGGAAGTGTTCCCTTGTACTGTCGGAACACACTTCGTTCGGTGGCGGTGGCGGGACGCACCGGCACCTTCCATTTGGAGTCGCCAGACACGTCGCTGGTGTTTGTGTTGCTGTTAAAGGAGAGAAATGCATTGGCCGCTCCGCTTGGACGCTTCGAGGCGTCTGATTCCTTACTGATGGAAGGGCCCGTGAGAGAGCCGCTCCTGCCGCACTTGTTCACCATTACCAGCGGGTCCTCCTCGAGCCCTTTGGAGAAGCGGTGATACGTGGGAGGACGGCCAGCGCTGGAGGCCTTCTGCGCACCGGGCGGACGGTTCTCAGACGAGGAGCTCACGGGCGACGGCGCGGAAGTGACCTGCTGTGGCGGCGAGGCGTTCGATGACGCGGGTCTATGAGAAATTCGCTTGGGTACGCCCTCCTTTTCATTATTTGTGTTGTTGTTATTGTTACCAGTGTCTTTCTTTGGAAGATCATCCAGTACAGTAGGGAGAGAAAAACGATCAGTCGGGCGTGGGGCAGGTGCTGCTGGCTGTCCAAAGTCGAGCGTGCGCAACGCGCTCACGGCTTTTTGACGCATGGACATGGGAGACAAGACGTTTTCATTCAAGGGAGTAGTGGCTCCAAAGGTATAGGTGGAGGCGTTACTCATCTTCTTGTCCGACTTGCGGGGGCTAGGGGAGCGGTGTGGCACCTGGGCGTACAGCGGCGCATCTTCACCCGGCGGCGTCTGACCAGCCTTGGGTGTCGTGACGGAGATGGAGCCAGGGAAGTTTGACCGCGTCAGGGGTGGTGGCATAAAGTCCCGCTTTGTCCCTACTGATGGGGTCTGACCGCCTGACCGTGGCTTTTTGCTGTTTCGCTTGGCGCCACTTCCAGCACCATGTTCGCCCGCGAGGCCACACTTTTCGCGCAGTAGAATGGTGGTCGGGTGCTGCGGTCCTAAGAGCCGCTCTGACTCGCGCAGCGCACGAAGGAGGGTGGGGGTGGCAGCCGCCTGTTGCTTCGGGTCCGGCTGGGCACCCAAAATAACGCCCAGGTTGTGCAGCGAAGTGACAAAGAGAAGGGCGTCGGCCTGCTGCGCCGTGACAACACATTGCTCAGCGATGGGAAGCGCCTCCTTCGCACGATTCAACGCGAGGAGCACAGCAGAGCAGTTGAGCATAGTGGAGCACGACGGGTGGCCGTATACCTCCGTCTCGCGCTTGCTGGCTTCCTCCAGCGCAACGAGGGCGTCTTCGTAGTGCTGCTGGCGGTGTAGCAGACAGCCAAAATTGCCGAGAGAAAGTGCATACACGTGTAGCCAGGTTTTGCGAGTGGTGTCGTCAGCGTTCTTCAACCCGTCTCGCGACAGCTGCAGCGCCTCCACGAGCATCACACGACTTCGCTCGTTGTCCTGTGTTTGCATCGCCTTCATGGCTTCGTCGTTCATTTGCAGAATCGCCTCTGTCTGAGCCTCGAGGCTAGTAGGTTTCTCACTAGTGTGTGGCTTTGTAGGCGTAATACTTTTTTGGTGCGCACCGTCGTCGTGGCGTGGAGGGGTTGTTGTGGCAGCTGATTTTTTCTTGCCATGAAGGCCCAAATCCCTCTGTGGGCGGAGGCGGTTTCGATTGGCATCGCCCCTTGAATTTTGCGACCGCGCCTCTGGCGACGTACTAATGAGTCGCCTGCGCATTAGCCCCTTTAAAAATAAAGTGAAAGTAGCTACGAAAAGGAAAAAGAAAAGAAACTATATCGATGTAGTGATTTACTTTTACGTAAGCATACTATAACGTATGTTTATACGATACAGTAGTAAATACCTAGAAAAAAAAAAAGTAGAAATACAGAAGAGTGAGCAATTAAAACAAATAAAAGTATTACTCAACTGGTATTGGCTGTTCTCAAGTCAAGCCATCATAACCTCAATAAAAAAAAATGTTCCTTTTTTTTTTTTGGTCTATTTCAAGTCACATTTCAATAGGATTAATAATAGAATAAAAAAAAAAACAATAATAGTTTAGCAAGCTGTAGCTGTACATCAATTTCAATATAAAAAAAAGTTTCGTTTTACGGGATGCAATGTATTTTGATTGGGTGTATGTATATATATATGTAGAAGTGCAACGGTACATTTTTTTTTTTCTTTTCTGTTACTCGTCATCATCAACAAATGACATGTTGTGCACTTGTAACGCACTCCTTAAATTTGCAATGTGGGTCTCCAAGTGGTAAATGGTAGTATTGAGCTTTTCAATTTTGAGCAGCTCCTGCTTCATCACCTTCATCGTCAGGTCCTTTGTACAGGCCCGTCGGGCTCGGATCTCGAGCTGCGCGGGAGTTTGCCTAAAGTCGTGTAGGCTTTCCACCGTCTCACGCCAGAGATCGGTGAAGAACACCAGGCCGCCGCAGTGAGTGTAGAGTCGAGGCGGCACGAGCTCCAGCAGCTGTTGAAACGTGATCTTGTAGCTCTGTGTTGAGAGACGCTTAAACGTGTAGTCATTGTCCGCCAGCTCTTCGCGTAGTTTTGCCATTTCTGTGGCGGCCGCTGTGGCCGCTGCCGCTGCAGCAGCCGACATCGTGTTGGTGCTGGTTTCCAGAAGCGGCTGACTCTCATCGTGGCCATCTTTATCCGCTGCCCCTGCTGCTGCTCCTGCCACAGCTGCTGGTGGTGTCGTCAGCGCTGGGGTGGGTGTGGCGTTCAGCGACGACGGATAAGAGACAGAGAGGTGAATCATACTCTTTCGTGTATCCTGCTGCAGCTTTTCATGAACGTAACTTTCGAGTAAATCACAGATTTCATTCAAGTACTGCGTTTCTCGCTGCATGCCAAAAAGCACACGAAGCACACGGCGGATACGGTACCACCGAAGTGTCTTCCACAGGGAACGGACGTAGCGCCCGAACCACGCCATGTCATAGGCAAGGAAGTACTTGCTGTTGATCGTCGTGAAGGTCCACGAAAGCGTCGCGATAACGCTGCACGTGAACATGACCGTCTGGATGATGTGGAAGGAAAGTAAGAATAAAAAAAAGGCGCCCTGGTTTCCGCTGATCAGCGGGTAGCTCGTGTTAAAGCCGAAGTTCAGCTGCATGAGATACATGAAGGAGGAGGAGATGGTCTCGAACTGCTCCGAGTAGCAGCCGAACATCGCCCAACCGCCAAATGCAAAGCCGATGAAGGATATAATGAACATGACGCAAATGGACATGAGCATTTTGATGCTGGTGTCCGACAAGAGCGATTGGGTGATGATGAGTAGAGGAGCCCACAGCTCGTAGAGTCGCACGAGACGGACGCCAATGATAAGCAAGTCGATTGCACACAGCAAGGAAAACACTTCGTAGTTATTTTGAATACTGGAAAGGGAGTCCGGAAGCGAATCGTCGTCAAAGGGAAACTGAAGTTTGTTGCGTATCTGTAAACTGTCATGAAGCCAACGGAACCAAAAGACAAATATGACAATGGTCGCGGCAACCAGGAGAAGATCGACGTAGAAGAAGATGGAGCGCGCCCGTACTTTGAACAGTTTATGATCCACTTTGAAGAGGTAGACACCTTGATAGATGAGGGTACCGCAAAAGAAGACAAAAATGAGGAGGACAAAACCGGTGAACACTACTTGTCCTCTCATGCGGTAAGAAAACACCTCGAAAGGCCGCTGCACGGCCAAGTTGAGATGCCACCCAGTCACCTTCACCTCGCTGCGGTACTCCACAAGATGCCACGTGTCGGTGGCTGGGGCGTAAAAGAACATGCTGAAGATGGCCAGACGTGTCGCCCAACTGTCGACAAAGTTGCACGTCACATCGCCAAATGCCTTCTGGAACTGCTGTACCACACTGGCGTTGGAAGAGAAAGGGATGTCACACAAATAACCCCCGTCGTGGTAGGTGGCATCGATGCCGATTGTGTTGCTGCCAAACCGATGTGACGGCTCGTGATATTGGAACAAGGATTCGTTCGGTTTCAACGGATTCATGATGGATGGGCACAGCGTCGCATTTGTTTCTTCATATTTGCGTGTGGTGCCAGCGCGCCAACAGTCACGCGGGACGTCAGGATAATCTACCACTGACGGGTAGATCGACTCTTGCAGCTTGCACGTGTAGTCCGCCATGCGTATCGTCCGTATACGCAACGCCCCAACGGGGTAGATACCAAACATTTGGCCGTACGCTTCACCGATGGTGGTCGTGTTGAGGTCCAGGCCAGCCACATTCCCGAGGGCGTGAAAGGGCGTGATGAAGGATTCGAGTAGCACATCCGTCACGTACCAGCGCCAGTCTAAATGATTGGAGATGTCTGCGTAGTACTTATCCGGGCTCACCCAAGAGCTCGTGTTGAAAAAGTACACGCGTTGCCGGTACGTATCGATCTGGCGCTGAGGAAGTGGAAATTCCTGTTGCGAGAAGCGTTCGAAGAGTGAGGCGGAGACGTAATACATTCGCTCGATGCCGCTGGGGTGATACGTCGCGAAGAAGCACATAAAAATAGCGAAAATGGTGAAAATGACAATATCTTGTAGCCCATCATTGAACTTCATGCGTGTCCGCATCTGTTCAATAAAAAAGGGAAATGGAATGGGCTCCTGAAGGCTTGGCATTTTACGCATATCGTCCTTGCTCAACATACTCGCTTCGGACTTGTCGCGTTTCCTACTTCCTCTATGACTACCTTTGCCACTACCGACGTGGTGGTGGGGCTTGATGAGCGGGACGGTACTCTGGGAGAAGCTTGTGCCATCACGCCGGAGAGAGGCAGTGAGGGTGGCCTGCGATTCGTCTGCGCTCAGCGATTTGGACCACCGCGAAACGCTGCCGTTTACGATGTTGCCGTTCATACTATTCTGTAGCTGTGGTGCACTCATCATGCTAGAGGAGGCTGGCATCATACCGAAGCTCGCGTTGCTATTGCCTTTACTAAAGCTCGTGTTGTACACCGCCCGCGGTGTAGGTGGAGGCTGACTGCCCGTGTCGTGCTTCCCCGAGAAGCTGCTATTGATGAAGTTCATAAACACTTTTTGCGTGCTGCTATTCAATTTGGCGTCGCTGGCCCCATGATGCGAGTACTCGCTATCCGTCTCACGGCCTCTTCCGCTATTTCGACCGCGCCGATTGCCAGGGCTTGCCTCTAGTCGCACATTGATGTCGCTGTCCTGTCTACGAGTACCATCGTACGCAGAGAGCGATGGGGCGAAGGAGTAGCGGTGGGAATGGTTGGTACCCTCGCCGTCAAACACGTTACGAGAATTGTCTAAAGAGTCTACGTCATAGGTACGAAGTGCCTGTGAGAGACTGTGCACCGAATTGCCCAGAAAACTCGCTTCGCTTTCATGAACCTCAGAGTAAAAGGAGCCGTCTCCATGTGGAACTCTTCCAGGTGTGCCAGGGCCTTCTGCTGCTTTGTTTCCAGAAGGATCAAAGTCTGGCATGATAGGGTTCGCATGTTTGCGTGGCATTGCGAACAAGCCACGAGTTAAAAAAGAAAAAAAAACTGGAAAATAAAATATACAAAATAAATATAATTTCTTGTATCTATAAATGACAACGCAAAAAAAGGGAAAGAAGAGGAGGAGAGAAAAGTGAAAATATGATTATATTTTATCTCAAATTATAAAAGGAAGTAAGGATGAAAATGGAAAGAACAGAAAAAAAAACAGAAAAAACATTAGGTGCTACTAAAAAAAAAGAACTTCATGCGCGTAGTTGGTATCATTTATATTAGAGATTTATATTATACGAACAAGTTAACAATTAAACGTACTTATAGGAATTAGTATCGAAAAGAAGGAGAAGAAGAAAAAAATACAGAGATTAATTTAGGAAGTAAAATAATGATCAATTTAAAAACGAACAGAAGCATGCAGAGGAGAAAAAAAAAAGATGGTGGGTCTTAGTTCTTTTTCTTCTTCTTGCGATTCTTGTTAGCCAAACGTGACTTTTCTTTTTCAGCCTTCCGCTTGATCGTGGCCATCTCCTCGAAGGAGCGCACGTGGCCATCCTTGGGCAGACGCTTCACCTTGCGACCAATGCGCAGCTTCTTGCCCTGGTTCGGGTTGCTAATATCCACGTAGTCGTCGTCCTGCTCGGCGCCACCCTCAGCCGCCTGTTCCTGGGCTGCTGCAGCGGCCTTGGAACGCTGAATAGGCGCCAAGTCCTCCTCCTCGCCGACATCCTGGATGCGCAGATTGCTCTTCTTCATCCACTTGCTGTAGGCTTCGAGTTTGTTCTTGTAGTTGATCGCCTTGCCGGATTCGTTCTTCACGCCCTTCAGGAGCGCCTTGGCGTCGTTGACGTTCATCTTCACGTATCGGCTCTTCTTCTTGTTCCACGCGAAGACGTCACGCTGCTGTGCCGCCTCCTGCGCCGTCTCCGCGCCCAAGTCGAGCGTCGCGTCCTTCACCGAGTAGTGCGCGTCCTCGGCCGTCTCGCGCTTGACGGTGTCCATGAAGAAGGCGTCATCGCGGTACTTGCCGCTCTCCATGTCGCGCTCCGGCGCGAGCGCGCGCCGCTTGTTGGAACGGCGGTCGCCATCCGGGTTGTACATCTTTACCGCTACCTCGCCGTCGTCGTTGAAGAGGTCGCTCTTGGTCGCGGCCGCGTCGCCGCCACGCTCGCGCTTGCGGTCCGCCGCCTTCTGCAGGAGCGACTCTGCCAGCGTGAGCTTGCGTGGGGGCTCCTCCACCGCCTTGATGGAGTCTCCCTTTGACTTGTTGTTGTTGCCGCCCCCCAGCTCTCCGTTGCGCATGTCCTGGTGGATACTCTGGATCGTCTCTTGCCGGCGCAGCTCGAACATCTTCTCGCCTGTACTCATCTCGAGGAAGGACTCCTTGACCTTGAAGCGGCGCAGGTCGATCCGGGCGAGGTCGGCCGACACCGACTTCTCGCCAATCATTTCCATCACTAGAGGGTGGAGGGGCGTCTGCTCGAAGGAGTACTCCGGCTTACGTGCCTTCTGAATTGCCTCGTGCGTCGGTTTCTTCTTGGTGCGGCTGTACTTCTTGTGCGCGTTGTCCACCACCCTGGCCATCTGGCGTATCTCTATCTCATTGAGGTGTAGGCGCTTAATGAAGTCCGCCTCTATCTGTAGATGTTCCTCTGGCAAACGGCCGTAGCAACCGTCGTCGGCGGTAAACAGCAGGTCGCCCTCCTCCTGACGGCACATGAGCGGACGGTCCACGAAGTCCATCAGATCGACGTAGTACGGGAACTCGTCGTAGGTGACGAGCGAGTAGGCAGCGCCGCTGCGACCCGCACGGGCCACGCGACCGACACGATGGATGAACAGCTTGGGCGTGTAGGGGAACGAGTAGTTGATGACATTGTCGAGCAAGGGGATATCCAAACCACGAGCGGCGACATCCGTCACGACCATCACGCTCGTCTCCTTCTTGGCAAACGCACGCACGGCGAGACGGCGTGCCTCCTGGTCGAGGTGGCCGTGCACAGCACTGACGGTGATGTTGTAGTTCTGCAGGATCATTTCAATGTAGTCAACGTGGAACTTGGACTCCACGAACACGAGCGCCTGCGGCTCGTCGTGCTCCGAATCCCCGATGTGGATGATGCGCTTCAGCACCACAATGAGGGCAGCGAGCTTGTCCTCGTTACGGACAAAAAAGGCGCTGTGCTTCAGCTTGTCGCTTAGCTTCATCTCAGCATCCAGGCGGATGACAACCGGGTTGTGCAGACCGGCGTTGGTGAAGTCGGCGAGGACACTCGGCATGGTGGCGGAGAAGAGGGCACGCTGAGAGGTTTCCGGAATCTTCTGCATGATGGCCACAATCTGCGGCTGCAGACCCAGCTCAAAGAGCCGGTCAGCCTCATCGAGGACAATCATGCGGACGGCCGATAAGTGCATAGAGCTCTCCTCAATGATGTGCAGCAGACGGCCAGGGGTGGCAATAACAATATCAGGGTTGGAGGCGAGCATCTCGAACTGCTCCTCGAGAGAGCCACCGCCGACGAGGGCCGTGAAACGCAGACCCATGTGCTTGTTCAGCGCGAAACCGTGATGCAGGATCTGAAGACTCAGCTCGCGTGTCGGGGACAGCACCAGACCACGAATACCAACCATCTTGGAGTGCTCCTTCAAACGGTGCAGCATAGGAATCAAAAAGGCCGCCGTCTTACCAGAACCCGTCCGCGCCATCGCCACGACATCGTTTCCTTGCAGAAGCACGGGGATCGATTTGCGCTGAATCGGAGTGGGCACCATGAAGCCCTGCTTCAAAATAGCGTCGAGCAGGGGCTTTTCTAATCCGAGGGATTGGAAGCCGCCGCTCTTCTTCTTTTTTGTGTCGGCCGCCTCCACGGCAGCCTCCCACGAACCAACACCGTTGTTCATTCCTAGAATCAACGAATACTGAAAAAAGGAAAAAAAAAAAGTAAAGAACAAAAAGAATTACAGAAAAGAGAAAAAAATAACTTGAATAAGAGAGATATAAGAGGAGAGGGTGAGAACAGAGAAGAATGAAGATCAAATCGTACATGTATAAAGATATGCAAGACAAAGAAATATATTATATTGAGCAGATGAAACAGAGTATGACTTGTATTTCATTATTATTATTATTATTATTATTATTATTATTTTTACACTTAGGTCACATTAGGACTTTTCAAATATTTCCACAAGCTCATCCGCCGTCAGCCGCTCCAGGTCTGGTCGCAGCCACATCACATTCTCTAGCGAAGACACAAGGTCGACCTGGTACGGGTCCATGGCGCTGTGGTACGGCCCACCGAGCGTCTGCCGCCAGTTGGCCATGAGGGTCTCATCCTGTCCGGTGCGGGCCAGCGGGTCGCGCGACACACGAAACGGCGAGTACACAGATGCCGGGTAGCTCATCTGGCGGAGCGCCGACGGGGCGTCCTCTGGGTGATAAAATAATCCTGCCGCCAGTCGGCTGACGTCCTCGTCCACAAGCAACTCCACCGCACCGAGCTGCACCAGCTGGTTCATCGCCTCGTCCACGGTGACCTCCGCCGCCTCGTCGGCAGCAGCCTCCACATCAGAGGACAGGGCTTCCAGCTTCACCTCCTTGCCGTCGCCTGCTAGCTTCAAATCGATCGCCAGACCTTCCTCTGGTGTCGCATCGTCTGCCGTTGGTAGCGGTACCTTCTCGAAGGGCAGGGTGGCCACTATGCGGCCAGAATTTCTATCTTGTAAATAAGCGGCAGCGTCCGCCGGCAGGTCAAAAGCGTCGCACACATCTTGGAGAGTCACAGAGGGATCACTAATTTCAACAAATCGATCTTCGTAATACACAATACTCTTCAGTTCAGGAACATATTCATCTGTTTCCATATCTAAAAACAAACAAAAAACAAAAAGAGCCAAAATTAAAATGTACTCACTATGAAAAAAAAAAAAAAGAGGAAGAGGAAGAGAACAAATAGTTATAAAGTATGAGCTTCAATATCAAACATTAGTATTTCATCATTTTAACTTTTTTTATTATTTTCTAATTGTTAATTTGTTTAATATAATGTTATAATAATTGTCATTAGATTTTTTTTTTTTTTTAATGCTCATGTTATGCAAAAGTGCGACGCAATATTTGAGTGATAGAAGGAAGGCCAAGCAACACGCGGACAGGTCCGGCGCTGGCAAAAAAAGAAGCAAGAATACCAATGAGAATCGTGACGAGAAGCGACGTGTAGGGGAATGTGAACGGAACAGGCAACTGCGTGAAAAGGACGTGCTGCAGTTGCATGGTGAACGCAACCACGAGACCAACCCCAATCCCCAAGCAGCCCGACGACAGGATTAACACGAACGCCTCCCAGTAGTAAATGCGATACAAAAATGGGTGCTTGATGCCGAGGCAAAGCAAGATGCCAATTTCTTTGGACGAGGTGAAAATGTTGGTTGTCATGCTGCTCGTCAGCGCAAAGGAGCAAATCACAAGAATCGACACGAGGGAGAGCATGAGAAACGCATTCAGCAGGCTCACGACGGTTTTTAAGCTTGCCACCCGCTGGTCGGCGCGTGTCACGGAGATGGAGATTCCCTTTGCGGCGAAGAAATTGGTCACCTTGTTGGCCACCTGGCCGTAATACTCCTCGTTGCTCACGCGAAGGTAAAAGTTACTGATGGGCAAACTCAGCGTGCTCGCATACGGCACCCCACTCATGCGCACCGCTGTCTTGGCTGATCCGACCAACTCGCCCATGTTATTCGAAAATTTAGTCATGAGGAAAAAGGGCGAGCTGTCCATTACCGCGACAGGATGGACAGCTTCCCAATGGTGCTGGAGGCCTTGTGCTTGCGGATAGCCCACGTGATCAAATGCGGACCAGTCACTCAAGCTCTTCAAAGCAAACGTGCGATAGGTGGTGGTGGCCATGATTAAACCGTCGTGGCCGCTTTTGGAGTACAACGCACCCGAAAGTCCGTACCGATTCACCTCATCACTTGTTTTACTCACAATAATAAATTTGGAGTACAAGGTCTCATAAAATGTGGGTGACACAACACGAATGGAGCTACCGCTCCTTTCAAAGCGGCCGATCGTATACAAGGTTTGCCCTGTTACACGACCGTTAAAATATCCGGTCCCCACCGAATAAAAAAGGTATGCCATGTTCGTTAGTGTGCCATTGTCATAATAGGCCTCCATGTGTTGATTTAATTCGCCAAGCACTTCAATGTTGACAGGCGTATTGTCATTCTTCACGTAAATCGAATAGCTGGTGTCGTCCGATGTAGGGGTCGAGCCTGTATTATCGTCGCTTACTTTTGACATGTGTAGTATGGGCGTACCTGGCGAAGAAGGGGATCCGAGAATATCACTGCCGTAATTTCGCTCATAGGAATAAATTATGGAATCGGACGAAATGCTGAAAGACACTGTGATGTAAATAATAAAAGCCATCGACAAGGCGTACATGAGCGTTGTTTTACGATTCTCCAAACGGTGCGAGATGAGACTTTTTCGTACAAGGCTAAATACCGATGCGTCTTCCCAGAAAAGAAACAGATAAATAACACATGTTTCGATGAGGCTTTCAAAATTTAGTGCGAGCATGACAAGACCAGCGAGAATGCCCATCAGCAAGCCGAAGAAAATAACGAAAATGATTAGCAGGTTCATTTTCAGTAAGCTGGACGGTAAAATATTGTAGATCGAATAGCCGAATCCGAAAAGTAGGAGACCAAAGAAAAGCGTGGTAAAATCAAAACGGTCGGACCCACCTCGTTTGATGTGGTAAATGACACCGCCACTGCCGTCTCGCATCGTGTTCAGCGCGTCCGGTAACGATTTTCGAATCAAATGCGCGATGGGTAGAATGGCAGCAATCAAAGGAATGACAAGACCAGCAAAAGTAGCCCATCCGACCGATTTGCCAGAGATAAACGTATTTAGGCTTATGTCGTACGTTTCCACGAGCACCACGCGCAACAGCCAGTACAGTAATTGACCTGCAACCAATCCCACAGCCCACGCCGGTGTAGCAAAAAAATAGGCGTTCGTTAATACAGTTAATACGAGATCGGAACGGTTGAGGCCAATCATCCGTTGAATTCCGAGTTCGTACGAACGTGTTTCAATTCCCACAGTCAACAAAGAATAAATCAGCAGTATGCTTAACAAGGCAAACGCGACTACTACCAATTCGGCCGTCAGACCGATAAAAGAGATAATATAGTCCATATTCTTCAAGAAGCTCACAATTGGTGTCGTAGCGGTGAGTTGAAACGTGCCAACACTCTCTGTAATGACGGTGCCCCACGCGGATACAGACGCACGAATTTTCTCATAGTTGGATTGAACGTACGCAGCCTTCCGTTCTGCTTTAGGCATCCGGAAAAAAATAGCACTCGTGCACTCTGTCGACTGAACAGAACGAAATGCACCGATTTGTGAGCTGGTATACATGGGACTGAGTCCGTCTGCAACGACGTTAACCAAATCGTCAATACTGACGACGCCATAATTCTTGGTCTCTGGAAAGCGTTCTGACACACGTTCAATGATACTGTACACTTTAAAAGTCATAATGGTCCGTACAGACGGCTGCAGAACCTTCTGGCGCTCCGTCCGTTCCAATTTTTTTGTTGCTTCGGCTAGGCTGTCATCCACATTTGCTTGCAAAAAAATAGTGTCACCGACAGATACCTTAAGAAGAGATGCAATACTTTCTGACAAAATAATTTGTCCCTTTGGTGGCAATACAGCCATATTGGAATCCGGACTCCACTCCATTTTATTTTCCAACGTCAAGTTAATGCCGATGAGACGAAGATTAGAACCATAAGCGCTGCCACACCAACTCACTATGCAGCCATGATCGTAGCACATGTACTGGCTGCGTGAGGACTGCTGATAATGCGTGTACTTGTACCAAAAGTTGGAACCGTCCGTGGCGCCTTTACACGTGGCAGAGGTGATTGCCGTAGTGGACATGTAAAGTCGAGGTGTACTGAGTAGATACCGTTCTCCTAAATTTTTCGCGACGTAGTTGCGAACGAGATCGTAGTCAAATGATTGTGCGCCGTACGGGCCACCAGGAGTCAGTTTGAGATCGACCGAGCCTGAATACGACTCTCCCAGCTTCAGAAACACTTCTGGCAGGCTGGACAACACAGAAAGCAAGACCACACAGAGAGCCACTACAAACCACACAGAGAGAAAGCTAAGAAGGTACGTTTTCTTACGGGCCAGGAAATCCTTGTATGTAAGCTGCAAAAATACTTTCACAAGCGAAATCGTGCGAAAGACAATCTTGCCGCTTCGCTTTATTCTTTCTACAAGGCCCAGTTCCTCTGACTCTTCTTCAAAGTAGGACATATCATACCTTACGTTTTTAGGTCTTTTGGGAGGAGGCGGCACTTCCGTGGCCACACCGTCCTCGTCTGGAAGCAGTAGCTCACATCCGCAATGTGGTGGAATAACAAAGGAGGACTCCTGAGGCATGGTTTTGCAGTTATCCATTTTTGATACGTAACTGTAACCGATAGAAATGCAACGAAACACACAGAAAAAAAAAAAGATAAAAAATGCAATGATAATTTGTGTATGTGTATATATATATATATATTCAATTCTTCCCACTAAGAATGCTAATCAGCTACAAAAAAAAAAAAAAAAAAAAAGACAATATTAAATATGAAAAGAAAGGTATGTGGGAAAAAAAAGTGCGAAAAAGAGAACAAGAAAAACAAATAAACCTGTATCCTTTTATAGTATAAATAAAAGGAAAATAGCAGACGCGAAGAAAGAGAGAGTGTGAAGAGTAGATATTAATGTTGTCAGGGAAGATGCAGGCGTCACTGTGAGTCAAACAGGATTAGGTTCAAATATATACATATATAATTAAAAAAAAACATAATTAGTT